>PVIA01008808.1:0-67662 GCA_004024845.1 Tonatia bakeri | reverse complement strand
AAAATGAAGGAGAGAATCCTTGAAGCAGCAAGAGATAAGGGGACAGTAACCTACAAAGGAGTTCCCATCAGACTGTCAGCTGATTTCTCAAAAGAGACCTTGCAGGCAAGAAGGGGCTGGAAAGAAGTATTCCAAGTCATGAAAGGCAAGAACCTACATCCAAGATTGCTCTATCCAGCAAAGCTTTCATTTAGAATGGGAGGGCAGATAAAGTGCTTCCCAGATAAGGTCAAGTTCAAGGAGTTCATCATCACCAAGCCCTTATTATATGAAATGTTAAAGGGACTTATCTAAGAAAAAGAAGATAAAAAAACATGTACAATAAAATGACAGAAAACTCACAATTATTAACAACCACACCTAAAACAAAAACAAAAGCAAACTAATCAAACAACTAGAACAAGAACAGAACCACAGAAATGGAGATCACATGGAAGGTTAGCAACAGAGGATTGGGAGGAGGAGAGAGGGGAAAAGGTACAGAGAATAAGTAGCATAGATGGTAGGTAGAAAATAGACAAGAGGAGGGTAAGAATAGTATGGGAAATGTAGAAGCTGAAGAACTTATAAGTATGACACATGGACATGAACTAAAGGGGGGACTGTGGGTGGGAAAGGGTTGCAGGGTGGAGGGGAGTGAAGGGGGAAAATGGAACAACTGTAATAGCATAATCAATAAACCATATTTAAAATAGGATTGGAGGAAGTTGTAGTATATAGGCAGAGACCAGTTAACTAGAGGCCAGGGTTGCTGTTACACACTCAACAATACATAAAACAGCTTCTAACAAAAAAAGTGATTTGGCCTAAAGTGTCAATATTCTTGAAGTTGAGCAACCCCTATCTAGGCAAACACCAGATATTTACATTTTTAATTACCTCCAAAATAAATCTTGATAACTAAATTATTAATCCAACAAAATGGAATCTTCTTTCTTAAAACTAGCTATGTGTTGTTCCTTATTGACCTGGGAAACTTGCTGGGACTGGGACATGGTCAGCCTTGAGCATTCTAGTATTTTAGCCCAAAGAGGGTGCGTAAGATCAAGGAGAGAGATCTCACAAGATAGGGAGGAGGAAGCACTGAATCTCTGGGAGTCAGCAGACTGAACTATTTGAAGAAATCTCCTAACCCCACTTGAACACAACTTTCCTGCCCTTAAAATGGGAGAAAATAGTTAAGTGTCTTCTGAAAGAGCAATAGGACCAGATGAATTCTTGAAGTCTCTTTCAGAAATAGCCAGACTCACTGATGCTTTTCATATTGAATCTGAGCTGGCACATTCAATCTGGACATTATCTCTACATACCTGCATAGGAATCTGTGAAGAGAAAGACTGGGTGACAGAATAGGGAGAGAGAAAAGGTACTTACCGCAAACTAGCCTTATGCAAAAATTCTGCATGAGCCCTGAGATAAGGCTATTCCTTTTTGTGTTCCTCTCTATCATTTTTAACACCCTATCATGAATCGTTTTATTCCAATGTTGAATTTGCTGTGACAAAATTCCTTATTTACTCAGCAGTTAATCATCACTCAGCAGTGGGTCTGGCATTAAAATCAAGGCACGTTGTTTTTATTCCAAGTTGCAAATCAAATTGATTTGGAGTTTGATTTTATTTACTTTGATTCAGCATTAACTTGTGTTATCACATCTTTGTTATTTAGAGAACAAATTGTCACTGGCTGCTACTTAAATTGGACCCCCTTCCCTAGAGTCCCAGTCCTGTGCCCTTCAGGCACTTGGTATCTGGCCAACTGTTAAGGGATCATGCTGAGCTACTGAGGAAATTAGCTACAAACCAATGTTTTTGGTGAGGCCTAGCAGTGGTGTGGGTGTCATGGTTGTGAACCAGAGTAGGAAAGAATCTGAAGAGTCTAAAAGAGAGGCTGTCTGTACATGGGGTATGTTCAAAATACCAGTTTAGAAGCCAAGAAAACTAAAGAACTAATCTAAAAAAAAGTATCCTCCTTGGAGGAAGAGTGAAAGGGCATAAAATTAGAGTGAGCCAACTTTGGAAGACAGTTTGACAGTTTCTTACAAAACTAAATGTACACATACCATATGATTCAGTAATAGCGCTCCTTGCTAAATATCTAAAGGAGCTGAAAATTTATGCCCATACCAAAAACTTGCACACAGATGTTTATAGCAGCTTTATTCATAATTGCCAAAACTTGAAAGCAGCCAAGATGTTTTTCAGTAGGTGAATGGAGAAGTAAAGTGTGACACTTCCAGACAATGGAATATTATAGACAGCCAAAATCTGAAATAAGTTATCAAGCCATGAAAAGCCATGGAGAGATCATAAATATATATTAGTAAGTGAAAGAAGACAATCTAAAATGACTGCATAATGTCCAATGCCAACTGTATGACTTTCTGGAAAACACAAAACTATGAAGACAGTACAAGAATGAGTGCTTGCTATAATTTGGGATGTGTGGGGAGGAGTGAATAGGAAGAGAATAGAACAGAGAGTTGATAGAGGAGTATAAATACTCTGCATACCATTATAATGATGGATACATGTCATTATACATTTTTCTAAACCCATAGAACGTACAATATCAAGAGTGAACCCTAAAGTAAATTATGGATTTTAAGTGATTATAATGTGTCAGCATATGTTTATCAATGATAACAAATGTACCACTCTGGTGCAGGATGCTGATAATAAAGAGGCTGTGCATGTGTAGGAACAATGGGCATGTAGAAAATCTGCACCTTCCCCTCAATTATGCTGTGAACCTTAAACTCCTTTATTAAAGTGTGTGTGTGTGTGTGTGTGTGTGTGTGTGTGTGTGTGTGTGTGTGTGGAGAGAGAGAGAGAAGAGGAGAGGAGAGAAGTCTGTCTTTCAGGTTTCTCAAATCTTCCCTTTCAGAGAATCATATGATGGAATTCTAAGCCACTGAAAAGTTGGAAAAAGACAGGGAAGCATGGGAAAAGCAATCACGTAACAAAACTGAGTTGGCTAGATGAAATATTGTGGAGCTTTCAGTTATATGAAGTTTTGACTTGGTGTAAGTGTTGCCAATATCAAGTTCTGAGAGCTAATACTCCAGAGAAAGGTATGCTTGTGACTCAGGATCAGTGGTAAGAAGCCCCAAATATTAGTTTGGTGAGTGAGAGGCTAATGGAGGGGATAAAAATTGTCAAATTGCTGGGAGGTTTGGGATAAGGCAAGAAAGGATAAATCTGTTTCAAGAATATAAACAGTTTAGGAGTGTTAGAGGGGATTGTACTCCTATACAAAGATTAGATCCAAAATGTAGGAACTCAAAGAATCAGGATATTGGAAGGTGGTTCAGGTAGAATGCAAAACAAACAATACTGACATCTGTTGTTTCATGTAATATATTCCAATAACCAGGGAATTTGAGACAGTGCTGTAGTAACCTTAGATAGGCCAAGTAAAATGAGTGACCCCAAGGAGGGAGGAAGACCTACAATGAGAACCAGCATATTGCCCTCAACCTCACTTCCCAGAACAGAGGGATAGGTCAAATATGCAGAGATATCTGCCTGGGAGCCACCAGGGGAGGGGGTGCCTCTCAGTCTTCATCATGTCAAACCAGGCTGCCTGCAGTGGCTCTTAGGGCAATAACCTCAGCTACAGAGAGATACCTAAGGTTCATCTGGAATTCTACGAGGAATAGAGAAGGAAAGGACAAGAAAAATATAAAAGAAGAGAAAGAGACTAAAGGAGGGTCAATGAGATAGGTGGAAGAAGATGAGAAGAAAGGCAGGGTTTTTGTTTAGAGAACATTAGATTAGAACACTAGAGAACATAATGCATAGGGGTTGAGAAGTGCAGAGATTGAGCTTTTCAACAGACCTTTTCCTGATGAGGGGTTATTTTTCCAAGGCAGACCCAGATCAGGAATGCCAGTTGCTCTTCCCATCACTGGCATCATCGAAACTTACAAAACCAGGGCAGCAACCTACCTCCCAAATGCTATTTGATGTGCATGGTTAAGGGGAGGGAGAGTTTGGATGGCTATTTGCTTACTCAACATATTTTTGCCACAAAGACCTGAATTTTATGTTAAAAAGGCAGTAGGGGTTTGAAAGAAACTGGTGGTTTCATCTGTTGAGAGAGAGAGTACTGACTTTAAGGGCTCCATAAGTAGCAATATAAAAACATTCTAAATTCAGCCAAGGTTAATGAGCAGAGAATTTGCTCTTTTAGGTCTGCACAGATGAATAATTGTCAAAGATAAAGCAAAAGCAACTAATTCAAGGGCAATTGCCAAATGCCCTGCCCCTGCACACACTCCCCACTGCAGTCTCTGGTATAAAGGCAGCCAAACTCATGAGAACAGCAGTCTTATCACTCTCCAAGCTGGGCATGAATGTCAACAGGATCCCAGATTAGAAGCCAGAGAACCTGTCTGGCTGCCTTGCCAGAGAAGGAAAAAAAAATCCTCTGAAAACTTCAATAGTTCAGGTGAACATCATGTTGCTAGTAGTCATTATTTGACTCAGGTCTGCTAGGGAAGTAGAATATTCTGTATTGCCAACACCATCTGGGTCTAACCCAATGTTCTAAATGGTAAGGGCAAACCAGAGTATTTGCTAGAAAGTCAGGGTGGCACTCAGTAAAAAGTCAAACCCTCAGGTGACAGAAACCTTTAGGGTGACAGGAACACCCTGACAATTTATTTTTTTCTTACACTTCTGCCAAACAAACTATGTCCTTCTATTGATATCTTCCCCATCACTATTGAGCATTTGCTTAAGTTCATAATTTGTGAACCAGTCTTTTGTATTTATATCAGCTCTTGCATAGCTCCTGAGTTTTAGCTAACCTGCTCATCTTTTTATTCATTGTGGCGTGAGGGGAAAGCTATATCTCAGGCCAATTTAAATTGTGCTTCTGGCTCTTTCTCAAGATTGACCCCACTAGCTGTACCTGAAAAAAATATCCATGCCACTCTGTGTTGTTTTTTGTACAGCCTACTAGCTACACTTGGAGCAGCTGGAAGAGCTTTGGGAACTGCTATGGAATGAATGGCTGTGTCCCTCAAAATTCATAAATTGAATTATAATCTACAATGTGATTGTATTTGGAGATGGGACTTTTAGGAGGTTACTAGGTCATGAGATCAGAGTCCTCATAAATGAGATTAGTGCCCTTATTAAAAGAGACTCCAGAAAACTCCCTTGGCCTCCTCCATCTTATCAGGACACGGGAAGATGACCATCTGTGAATCTGAAAGTAGGTTCTTACTGGACACTGACTCTGCTGGCACCTTGATCTTGGATTTTCCAGCCTCCATATCTGTGAGAAAAACATTTCTGTTGTTTTTAAGCCACTCAGGCTTTAGTATCTCTCAGTAGCCCAAAAGGACTAAGACAGATACTCTCCCCAAAGAGACAGGTCAAAATGTATTTAACCAAGTATTGGACCTCTCTGACTCAGCATGAGCTCTTTAGGATACTTGGCCTAAGAAACTGACCCCTCTCCTCTAATGTCTGCTTAAAAGACCTCTGCATGCATCCACCTGAACTTCCTTAGCTAATTAAGACTGGAACTGGAATAATAATAGTTAATATTGGTCAAAGGCATCCATGTGCCAGCCACTATGGGAAACTCTCTAAACATATTCTCACATAGGCAAGACCAACAAACCAGATGAATGAAAAGGAGCTAGAGATAGGAGTGGTACAAGTAAATAGACCATTAGTGTGACAAGTGCTATGACACAGAGTGACATGGAGATATAGATGAGGGATATCAACTCAGTTTAAAGGAAACAAGAAGTTTTCAAAGAAAAGTAGGAAGTTAGCTAGTTGAGGAAGGGGAGAATAGTATTTATAACAAAGTGAAGAACACATGCATGGTTATAAAGGTTTGAAGGCACATGGCATTTGCAGGGTGTCTGGGCAATAAAAGAAGTTTGAGTGGTAAAAGAAGTGATGGCCGGGTTTCCTACAGGTCATGCTAAGGAATCTGGACTTTATCCTGAAGGAAATGGGGAATTATTGCTAAAGAATGGGAATAATATCAGATTTGCATTTTTGAAATATCACTTTGGCCACAGAATGCAAGACAGATTAAGGGAGTAGTGTGCAATATTGTCAAGAATAGGGAGAGAGTCAGGGCTATTTTCTGTAATCCAGATGAAAATTGAAGAAAAGAAGGAAAAGAAGATAGATTGTATAGTTCTCATTGTATGCCTTGGCTAGAATTTTTTAATCCTTCTGATGACTGACATCATTAGAATTTGAGATTGACATTATTATGTTTGTATTTATTACATATCCGTGTGTGTGTGTGTGTGTGTGTGTGTGTAATCATCTCAAATAAACTACAAGCTCACTGAAGACTATATTCTTAAATTCTCTGAATTATGTACAGTGTCTCATTCAGCATCTTATATATAGTAAATGTCCAGAATATTCTTATTGAGTGACTGTTATCTCTTTTTAACATAAGTTTCAAATAGTTAAATATATAAGAAGGCCAGACCAGGCAAGTTCACCTACTCTAGGACTCAGGAGTGAATGCACCCTCATTCCAGCCATTGAATTAGCCCTATATCAGCAACACCAGCTTGGAGCATCAGCTGTTTCTATTCATGCTCCACTGGCTATGAGATATAGACCACAGGGACTTTCCTGGCACACAAGGCCCCTGGGTAATAACCAATGCCATAAATAATACCACCCATGTGTACAGCACTTCACAATTTACAGGGCACATTTTTCATCCATTGTTTCATTTAATCTTCTTTTGTTTCATTCATTCATCAACTCCCAAACTGGGGCAGGAATATTGTTATAGAGAAAACACTCAATAAGTCAGATGATGTGTTTGACCAAGGTTCCCATTTAGTCAGAAGGTAGAGACTGCAGCAGGTCCTTGTGTGCTCAGGAAGTCACATGGTGCAGGGATGAGGGTTACAGGAAACTGTTTTTGAAACCATGCCCCATCATTTATAAGCTGAATGTCTGGGAAAGGCATTTAACATTTCTTAGTTTCATCTTCCCAATGGGTAAAATGGAAGTGACCCCACCTACCTCCTAGAGCAGCTGTGAAGGCCAAATGACATGACAACTATAAAGCACTTAGCACAGCACCAAGAATGATAAATAACTTTCTAAGATCCTTTTTCCCTCAGCTAAACACTTTTCAGCTAGCCTACTAGTTCCCAAAAATGTCTGGGGAGAGCTTTATAATACAGATTCCTAAGCCCTGCTCCAGACCTAAAGAGTTATTATTTCTGGTGAGAGGATCCAGATGATTCTGATGCACAGTTCAGTGGGCAATTTTCTGAACCAGAACATATCCTTAGCCCAAACTGGTCTAGCTTTTACATGAAACATAGAAGGAAATCAATATTTATTGTGATTGATGCAACCCTGGGACTTTTCTGGAAAACTATATATTTGTATGTTAATTCTCCCAGTTCACCTGGGTGGGACTTAGTTAAGATTGTTTTAAAAAGTTATATGTATGACACAGCACACAGACCCATATTTTTACACCTGTAAGTCTAAGTTTGTCTGAGAATTACTCCCAGGATATGCAAGAGTTGTCCCTGGTTGTCCTTTTGGTTCTTGCCTTTGAAACCCATTTTATTTTATTAAAAACACCTTCTGATTTAGTCTATGCTATAATAACAACAACAACAGCAGTTATTCTTAACATTTATTGAGTCCAGACCCTGTGCTAAACATTTCATCATGAGAGCCCTGTGAAATGGATGCTACAGTATTAACCTCATTTAAAAATGATCTTTGTTTTTAAACAAAAGCTGAGGATATAGTATCGTTCCAGAGTAGATAGGGCAAAATAAACACTTGCTAAAGATGAGAGGGACAAAGACAGCTGATGCTGAGATTCACAAGAGGATATCTAATAGAGAAAATGGAAACAAGGAAATTAAGTGTGAATCATATTCTTAGCATATTCGAAAGCATAGACCAGAATGAATTCACCTGACTACTGCCATCATGTGGTGGTCCAATGTATATAGACAACCATTTCTCAATTCTGCCTTCATTCTCTGTCAGTGAATCTCCTAGAACCTTTGCAAGACTCTGAGTAAGGAAATAAGGCCACATAAAGCAGATAACCTGCCCTTGATGCTTTTCGTAAACACTTTATTTATTTATTTATTTATTTATTTATTTATTTATTTATTTATTTATAGATATAGGAAAGGAGGGAGAAAAAAAGAGGGAAAGAAACATCAATGTGTGGCTGTCTCTCATCCCCAGCCCCACCCCACCAGGGATGTGGCCCGCAACCCAGGAATGTGCCCTAACTGGGAATGGAACTGGTGACCCTTTGGTTCACAGGCTGGCACTCAATCCATTCAACCATACTAGCCATGGTCCTTGATGCTTTTTTAGAGCCTTGTCCCCCTTGGAGTCACCAGGCTGGAAGTCATCTTAGGAAGCAACAGTAACTACTACAGGGGTAAGCACCCTTTTCTCGTGCAGACTATTTCAGGAAAGACAGGAATGTTTATTAGCAGCATATAAATTTTATTCAAAGTGAAAAGATCTTAGCACCCCATGGGTTTACATAATCTCATTATTTTGAGTTCTTCAATATTTTTAATAGAAGATGGTCAGTGAAAAAAAGTGGTTCTGAATTTTAGGCAATAAAATGACAGGGAGGAGAAATTTTATGGTATATCAGCTCTTATCTTCTACCCCTTAAACATGTAGGACATTGTTTACATAAAGCACATTCATGTATACTTAGTCATTTTTTAGCCAAAACAATCCTTGAAGGTAGAGAAAATCACCCTCACTTTACTTATGGGGAAATGGGTTAAAAAACTAAAATCTATATGTGGAATCTAAAAAAGCCAAACTCATAAAAACCAGAGAGTAAAATTTTGGTTACCAGGGCCCTGAGGGGTTTGATGGTAGGACAGATATTATTTAAATGTACTACATTTTAATAAGTAGTAAATAAGCCCTAGAGATCTAATGCACAGTATAGTGGATATAGACAACAATATTATATTATAATCATCAAACTTGCTAAGAGAATAGAACTTAATTATTTCAACCACTAAAAAACGACTATGCAATGTGATGTGCTAATTATTGCCACAATGCAATCATATTACTTATACATATAAATATATCAAATTAACATGTTATATGCCTTAAATTTATACAATGCTATATGTCAAATGTATTTCAATAAAAAATAAAAAAACAAAAAACTAAGCTGACGTGGCTATGGCCACACAGTAAAATGGCAGCACAGATGCCCTATAATTTTTTCATTCCATTCAATGAAACATTTAGAGTGTGCCAACAATGTGTCAGGCATGAGGAATATGCAGTTGAATTAAGTTGCTCTCTGATCCATGGATTCCATCATGACTCCTTTAACTTAGCCCAGCTTCTCTTCTGGAGAGCAACTCTTCTCTGTATGTGCTAGGAAGGCAACTGTAAAACCTTAAGCAAAACCTGCGTCATAAGTTTCCTAGAGAGACTGGCTGCCCAGGGCATTCTGGTTGATGCTGCCCATGAATGACTTGCTTTGGCAATCCCCTTGGCAGATCCCTGATCCTCACCCACAATACTAAAAGTCTTGTCTCCTCTATGAGGGCTGCTTTAAATAGATTGATTTATTTTATCATACTTCTGGTCTTCAAGAACAAAATACATAAATATAAAATTAGATAAAAGGCCTCATCCTTAAGGTAGGCAGGCCACAACAGGGAGCTAGGTAGGCATCTGGGACCTCAGGTTGCTCACTGGCCCAGGGATGTCCAACATTTTGGCGTCTCTGGGCCACTCTGGAAGAAGAGCTATCTTGGGCCACACATTAAATACACGAACGATAACAAAAACTGGTGAGCAAAGGAAAAGTTTTAAGTAAATATATGATTTTGTGTTGGGCCTCATTCATAGCCATCCTGGGCTATATATGTGGCCTGCAGGCTGCAGGGTTGGAAACCTCTGATAGTCCAATGCAGTCTCTGTAAAAACCTGGAAACCAAGGCTTCAGAGGGGAAAGTGATGTGCCCAAGCAAGCTGGTGAAAATTAAAACACAGCTGTCCTTATACCCAGGCCAGGGCTGTTTCTACCACACTCTGCTGCCTCTCTGTGGACATGCGGTTGTACTAAGCTGCCTCACTGGACTCTGGTGAACACAAGAAAACAGACTGTCTATAAAGAAGGAAACTAACAGAGACTAAAGGTAACAAGAAATGCCTGGAAATTGACCCCAAAAAGGCCAAACCCCAGTCGCCATAAAAGGCTTTGAACTGGTAAGAATGAGATAAAATGATAGGAAAATAAAGGAAATTAGCCTTTGAGAGAAGAAACACAGAATGTACACACAAGGATTAGGGTACCTTCTGTTGCAGGCCTTTGTTAAGTTAGGTGCATCTCTTCCTCCCACCTAGAAGCCAAGCCTGGGGCATCCTCTCCAAAGAGGTTCTTGAGAAAGGGCCTGACTACCCACTAACAGTAAGTTACATTCAGTGCAGACTATTGTACTAAATGCTTTGTACGAGTATGTATGTGTTGAGTAATTTTCTCAATAACCTTATGGAGAAAAGTTTTTTTTTTATCAATCCCCATTAATGGATATACAAGGAGATTGCATAGAGTGCTCAAAGATACACAACTAGTAAGTGACAGGGCTCAAATTTAAAGCCAGGACTTTCTACCATTAACCTGTGTTTTACCCATCATGTTATATAAAGACTCCTTGCTGTAATAGGTCTTTTTTTTCTGAAAACTTAAGTACTATTGAGTGGTTACTAGAGCAATTTTCATCCTTTTTCATCTCATGGCACACATAAACTAATTACTAACATTCTACAGCACAGCACACCAAAAATATATTTTTTGCCAATATGACAAAAAATATGTATAATTTTGACTCATTCACACCAGATGGCTATTGTTGTGTTGGCTGTCATCCTTTTTTTAATTGATAGTCTAAAGGAAAAGGTATTGCATTTTTAAAAATTATTTATTTTTAAAAAGATTTTATTAATTTATTTTAGAGAGAGGAGTGGAGGGAGAGAGGAGAAAAACATCAATGTGTAGTTGCTTCTTGTGCACCCCCTCCTGTGGACCTGGCTTGCAACCTAGGCATGTGCCCTAGACTGGGAATTGAACTGGTGAACCAATGCAAAGTTGTTTCAAAAAAGGAACCAGGAGGGTTTGACTCAAGCAGGATCCAGGAATCCACTTATATATAAGCATTCATAGGGCAAAAATGTCCAGTGCACTGGGGAGAGGGGACCTAGCACCCTTGCACAGATCTATGGTGCAAGAGAGAAGAGTAAGTAAATGAAAAAGCAGTGGAGAGAGAAACAATAACAAAAATTGAGGAAAAGAAGAAAGAAAAAATTAATGATCCTCTGATAAACACAATTGAAGGCCATCAATTTGGGACATCCAGCTGCTAAAATGGCAGGGTTTCTCTCTGCCAGGGTCAAACAGCTAAAGATGCAAAGAGCCATTTACAGGGCCAACACATAAATCTCTATTTGAAGTCACTTACCCTGGGCTCTGGCAAAGGGTAGGGGACATAGTGGAATAGAAACACTTGAAGAGAGGCTGGGGATGGTGTCTTTAGAGAGAGAACTGAGAGAGCAACCCCTGGGATACAGGTGCTGAGTCATTCCCTGTACTGCAGCATACATTCTGCTCAGACAGACCACTCACCCCCAAGTGGCAGCAGCCTAAGGGGAAGCAATAGTCTGCCCCAGGAGGGACTCTTCCCCACTCTGTGGTGCTTAAGCCTGACTGCTGAGCACAGAGTGACTAGATTAACAACTTAAGGAGTCAGCCACAGATAGTAGTTCCCTGGTAGTTTCAAACAGGCTGCCTAAGGCTAGACAAGGTCGCCGTCTGACATCACCACAGTCAGATCCAAAAAGTAACAAACAGTGGTAAATACTAGATGCTACCAAGACAAAATCCACCATAGTCTTCTCTATGACTTGTGATATTTTCTTTCCTACATAGTTTTTTAACATTCATTTCTTGTCCTTCAAGTTTGAGCATATTAAGTCACTGGGTATTATATCATAGTTTATTTCAATTCTCATATTTTTATCCTCCCTTCTCCTACCCCATTTTACCTTCTTTTATTACTTTTGTTTTAAATTTTGCTTTATTTCTTGCTACAATTAGTTTCTATCCTGCACTTCTGGTATTTCTACCCCATCCAGCCTCTCAAAACAAATTTTCTTGTCAATGGTCATCTCACACTGTTTTTCTTGGTCTTAAAATACCTGTGTTCACTCTCCACCTTTACCAATTTTTGATCATTGGTTGTGGATATTGTAGTTGTTGAATTTTTAAAATTTTATTTCTAGATATTCACTATATTTGTATTTAAAATCTCAAATTGTAGTGTTCTTCTCTTGTACTCTATTCTGCCTTCATCCAGCCCATTCATTTTTTGTCCAAAATTTGAACTTTTTGATGTTTTGGCCTGTTTCTTTTTCTTTTTCATCCTGACCTTTTTTATCTTTTTGTCTCAAATTTTAAATTTTCCCTTTTACCCTGGTTTTCATTTGTCACTCTTAGTATTCTTTTGCCCTCTGTCATCTCAAAATCACTTCCTTTTCCTATAGACATCTCTTAAGCTTTTCTTTCTTTCTTTTCTCCTTCTTATTCCAGTCCCACCTATATTAATTTTAGCACATTGAAATCATATTAAGCATTTTCTTAGACCACAATGGCTTGAAACTAGAAACCAACCTCAAGTAAAAAACTTAATGATATTCAAATATGTGGAGAATAAATGCCATGTTATTAAACAATGAATGGGATAACATAGAGGAAATCAAAAAGTTTATGGAAACAAATGAATATGAATATACAAATCCCAAAACCTGTGTATGGGACACAGCAAAGGCAGTCCTGAGAGGATTCATAGCAATATAGGCCTACCTAAAAGTGAAAAATTTTAAATAAACACCTAACACTACATCTATAAAAACAATAAACACAACAACAAACAAAGAACAGAGTGAGTAGGAGGAAGGAAATAATCAAGATCAGAGAAGAATTAAATGACATAGAGATGAAAAGAAAAATCCAAAAGGTCAATAAATCCAGGATCTGATTCTCTGAAAAGATGAACAAAATAAAAAATCCTCCTCTAGACTCACCAAGAAAATAAAAGAGATGATCCAAATAAAATCAGAAAAGAAAGAAGAGAAATTATAACCAATACCAGAGAAATACAAAGGAAGGTAGGAAATTACTACAAAAAAATTATATGACAAGAAATTTGAAAACCTGGATGAAGTGGACAAATTTCTAGAAATATATAATCCTCAAGAACTAAGTCAAACAGAAGCAGAAAGCCTGACTAGACCAATGTTAGCTAGTGAAATTGAAGAAGTAATAAAAAGAAACTGCTGGCACACTAAAGGCCTGGGCCAGAGAGATTCCCAGGATAATTTTACCAAACATTTAAGAACAGCTATCTTCCACATACTATTCCAAAAAATTGAAGGAGAGGAAAGATTCCCGAACTATTTTTATGATGTCAGTATTACCCTAATTCCAAAACAAGATAAAAACACAAAAAAAGAAAAAAAAAACTATAGGCCAATATCACTTACGAACATAGATGCTAAAATGCTCAACAAAATATTGGCAAACCAGATCCAGCAATGCATTAAAAAGATCATATACCATGATCAATGGGATTCATCACAGGGATGAAAGGATGGCACAATATATGCAAATAAGTAAATGCAATATATCATATAAACAATGTGAAAGACAACAACCACATGATCATATGAATAGATATTGGAAGATCATTTGATAAGGTACAGCACCCATTCATGATAAAATACACAGCAAAGTGGGAATTGAGAGAGCATACCTCAACATAATAACATCCACATATGAGAAACCTACATTCAACATGATACTCAGCTGGAAAAAATAAAAGTTTTTCCTCTAAGATCAGGCACAAGACAAAGGTGTCCAATTTTACTACTTTTATTTAACATAGTATTGGAGGTTCTAGCCACAGGATAAGACAATAGCAAGTCATAAAATTCACCCAAATTGGAAAGGAGTAAGTAAAGGTGTCAATGTTTGCAGATGACATGGTAGTGTACATGGAAAACCCTATAAAATCCACCCAAAAAATTACATGACCTAATAAATGAATTTGGCAAAGCAGCAGGATAAAAAGTCAATATTCAGAAATCAAAGGCATTTTTGTACACCAACAATGAAATATCAGAAACAGAAATTAGGGAAAAAATCCCATTTACTATAGCAACAGCAAGAATAAAAGCAATAAATTTAACCAAGGATGCAAAAGACCTGTACTCAGAAAATGACACAACACTGAAGAAAGATATTAAGGAAGACACAAATAAATGGAAGCATATACCGGGTTCATGATCAGAAGAATTAACATCATCAAAATGTCCATAATACCCAAAGCAATTTATATATTCAATGCAATCCTTACAAAAATACCAATGACATATTTCACAGATATATAACAAATGTTTCTAAAATTTATATGAAACCATAAATGACCCCAAATACCCTCAGCAATTTTGGAAAAAAAAAAAAAAAAGAACAAAGTAGAAGGGATCACAATACCTGATATCAAACTATATTACAAGGCCACTGTAATCAAAACAGTCTGTTACTGGTATAAGAACAGATGCATAGACCAATGGAACAGAATAAAGAGCCAAGAAAGAAACCCAAGTCTCTATGGTCAATTAATATTTGGAAAAAAGGGCACAAGCATAAAATGCAGTAAAAATAGATTTTTCAATAAATGGTGTTTGGAGATCTGAAAAAATACATGCAAAAATGAAACTAGACCACTAAATTATACCACACACCAAAATAAAGTCAAGATGATTAAAAGACATAAATATAAGTCATTATACCATAAAAGTCCTAGACAAAAACATAGGCAGGAAAATTTCATGTACTCCACTCAATGATATTTTCACTAATACATCCCCTTGAACAAGGTATACAAAGGAAAGAATAAACAAATGCGACTACATCAAACTAAAAGGTTTCTGCAATGCTAAAGAAAACATCAGCAAAATGAAAAGGGAACCAAATGTGTGGGAAAACATATTTGCCAATGATACCTCAGACAAGGGTTTTGTCTCCAAAATATATAAAGAACTCACATGACTCCACTCCAGGAAGACAAACAATCCAATTTAAAAATGGTCAAAGGACCTGAACATACACTTCTCCAAGGAGGACATACAGAGGGCCCAGAGACATATGAAAGGATGCTCAGCACAACTAGCCATCAAAGAGATACAAATTCAAACCACAATAGGATACCACTTTACAGCAGTCAGAATGACCATCGTCAATCTATCAACAGTCAGCAACTCCTGGCAAGGCTGTGGAGTAAAGGGAACCCTAGTACACTGTTGGTGGGAATGCAGACTGGTGCCACCACTGTGGAAATCAGTATGGAATTTCCTCAGAAAACTAAAAATGGAACTACCTTTTGACCCAACAATTCCACTGCTGGCATTATACCCTAAGAACCCTGAAACACCAATCCAAAAGATCCTATGCACCCCAATGTTCATAGAAAGACAATTTACAATAGCCAAGTACTGGAAGACACCTAAGTGCTGATCAGTAAACGAATGAATCAAAAAACTGTGGTACATTTACACAATGGAATTCTATGCAGCAGAAAGAAAGAAGGAGTTCCTACCCATTGCAACAGCATGGATGGAACTAGAGAGCATTGTGCTAAGTGAAAGAAGCCAAGCAGTGAAAGACAAATACCATATGATCTCATCTATAAGTGGACCTAATCAACAAAACAAACAAGTAAGCAGAATAGAACCAGAGACATGGAAATAAAGAACAAACTTACAGTGACCAGAGGGCTGGAGGAGGGAATAACAAGGTAAAGAATGGGAAGGGTCAAGTCAAGGAGCCTGTATAAAGAACGCATGGACAAGGACAATGGGGAGGTGAGGATTGTAAAATCATTGTGTAGGCAGGTCAGGGGAGAGTAATGGGGCATAAATAAGGATAAGTATAATTTAACAACAACAAAAAACTTTTTGTATAAATAAAACACTGTTAATTGGGTGTTTTCTGAAATATTGTTGACATGTATTTTTATTAGGATGTTATTAATAGATAAATTTTTATATAAGCTCTCATATTCTTATATAAACTCTCATATTTTATGGGAAGATATTTTGCTGTCTGAAAAAAATTACTATATTTATATAAAATGTTTATTTATAACATGATCATGTTTAACTGATATTAAAATGTATGAAAATTGAAATAAAACATATCCTAAAAAATCCACTAAAAATTTCATTAGAATTGATAAATGATTTCAGCAAAGTTGCAAAATAGAAGGTCAATATAGAAAAATTATTTGTATTTCTATATAGTAACAATGAACTATCCAAAATAAAATTAACAAAACAAGTCCATTTATACCATTAAAAACAATAAAAATACTTAGGAATATATTTCACAAAAGAAGAACAAGACTTTTATAATGAAAATTACAAAATATCATCAAAATAAATTAAAGATGACCTAACTCAATGGAGCATCATCTCATGCTCATGGACTGGAAAAAGCTAATATTGCTAAAGTAGCAATATTCTCAAACTAACTATTGGTTCAACACAATCTCTATCAAAATCCCAAGTGGCTCTTGTGGAGAAATTGACCAGATGAACTTCAAATTCACATGAAAATGCAAGATTAGCCAAAACAGTCCTTGTGTGTCCTTGGATTTGGCAATATATGCTTAGATGTGAAGTCAAAAGCACAATCAACAAAATTTTAAAAAATAGATAAAGTTTGATTTCATCAATATTAAATAATTTTGTACTTTAAAGAATGTCATCAAAGAAGTGAAAATACAAGCCACAGAATGAGGAAAAAAATTGTAAATCATACATCTCAAAATAGTCTACTATCCAGATTACAGAAAGAACTCTTACAGATAACAAAACAAGGCAAATAACTAACTTAAATATAGGCAAAGAAGTTGAATAGACATTTCTTTAAAGAAGACATAGAAAAGAACAAGTATAAGTTACCCATGGACATGGATAACAGGGTGAGGATTGAGTGTGGCAGTGGGGGTTGGGTGGGGTAGGGGAGAGCAGTGGGGGAAAATTGGTACAACTGTAATAAAACAACAATTAAAAAACAGAAATTAAAAATACCAAAAATTACAGAAAAGAAATAGTCAATAAGTATATAAAAAGATGTTCAACACCATCAGTAATTAGGAAAATGCAAATTAAAAGCACAACATGCTGTCAGTTCACACTCACCAGGATAGCTATAATTTAAAAAATGGAAAATAAGAGCTGGTAAAGATTGGGGAAATTGGAACACTTGGAGATTTCTGGTAGATATATAAAGTGATGCAGTCACTTTGGAAAATATCCTGGCAGTTCCTCAAAGGCTTAAACATAGAGACACCATTTGACTCAGAAATTCTGCACCTAGATACATGCACAAGAGAAACAAAACAATGTATGCATACAAACTGTGTGCACACATATTCATAGCATTATTATTATTCATAATAGTGAAAAAATGGAGAAACCCAAAATCTATCAACTGATGACTGGATAAATGAGTTATATCCATACAATAAAATATTATTAAGCCATGAAAAGCAGAAGTACTGACACATGCTACAATGTGGATGAACTTTGAAAACATTATTCTAAGTAAAAGAAGCCAAACACAAAAGTCACATATTACATGATTTCATTTATATGAAATGTTTAGAATAAACAGATCTATATAGTAGTTGCTGGGGGCTGAGCTCAGGAGGAAATTGAGAGTGACTGAATGGGTAAGAGGTTTCTCTTTGAGTTATGAAAATATTCTGAAATCAAATAGTAGTGATGATTGCACAACCTTGTGAATATACTGAAAACCACTAATTGTACACTTTAAAAGGGAAAATTCTATGGAATGTGAATTATATGTCAATAAACCTGTTTTTTAAAGTAGAATTATAGGTCTAAAAATAAAGTTGGAAAAATGTGCTAAATCTTTCTTTTCTCTACTCCAGCTAGCAGGACCAGTAGCTTGCTTACACACTTGTCCTATCTTCTTTATAGCCCTTCCTTCATGTTATGTTTGTCCAGTGAACATCTCCTTCCTCTCAAAATTGGTCAGGTGAGATAAAAAACAATCTGAGGCAACAGAGAGAAAGGGAAGTAATGGGGCATAAACCGTAGGAGATGGGTTGCCTCATTGTTCCTAAGTTCTCTCCTATAATTGAGAATATTTGAGAAAGATTAGACATTTCCCATCTAACTCTTCTATCATGGTAGGTTGGGAAAATATTTTGAAGTCTTCTAGTTAGAGTCTAATCTATTCCCAATTCACAATACTGGATTTAAGCCATTCTCACTGAGAATTGGCAATTATGGAAGAGTCCAGAGCTACTTCTGTCACTCCTTATATTTAACAGTTCTTGCCATTAATATGCCAGTAACAGTTCCCAATACTTAACCTATGTTCCTAATGGGTGATGCAAACTAAATTACTTTTGTTATATCTTCAGTGGAGAGTGAGAAAAGATACTATTGATTTATAGTTAGAAAATAGTGCCTAGAAGAAAATAATAATAGGATCTAGTGTTTATATGGAGGGTGACAGATAATTACTCTACAAGCATTTGAAATCCCTCTGTACATAGTATTGACACAAACAGGTCACAGGACTCTGGATAAAAATATATAAAGGATGTGGGGAGAAATAGTTAAGAAAGTGAAATTTATGTTCACCCCTTGTAGGTTAGCAAGGCCAGATGAATCTGGCCAAGCCACTACTTACAAGATAACACAGTGAAAGAGACACAGGAAAGCACCACTAGCAAGCAGAGGCTCATTTAAGAGGTAAAATAATTTGAAAAACAGATGAACTGACACTGCCATCCTGCCAGTCACCTTACCTAACTGAAATTGATTGGAGACATTCCCACATGTTTGCATTATCTCTGGGCTATTCCATCCTAAGGGGTATAATGCACAGCCTGAGCTTATCAGCAGCCCTGGGGGGGAAAAAAACATACACACAGGTAGAAAAATGTAATAGGTCTTCTGTCACCCCAGCATTCCCTCTGTATAAGCTCAGCTCAAATTCTGCTTCCTCTCTACTCAGAGTTTACCTCTCCCCTTTCACCCTAAACATCTATAATAACATAAACTCGGTAGAATTTCTTTGCCATGTCATAGGTGGTGAGTTGTAGTAGGTAGCAGAGGGGACAACTCATAAAAGGAAGTATTAGGAATTGAAACAGGACAATGTAATTTTTATAGCTGAAATGTTTTTGACAATGACTTACAAAGTTAAGGTGGCCTCTCCAACCAGACTTCTATCTTTGTCTGATTTATAAAGAATCACAATATAGAGACTATAGCTGTTTCCTAAAATGTCAGCCTTTTCTAACAGTCAAGTAGGTCCATAGTAGTTTAAGGTATGTCATGATTTCTGTAACTTGGAATCAGCTGCCAGACTGAGATCTGCAGAAAGCATACATGTTGCATAGGCTTCCCCTGGTGAGCAGGGCACCATGCTCCCTCTCCCAGAAACACTTTTTTTGGCAACACTTTTCTCTTCTGAGAAATCATTCCAAATTCATTCTAAATATGCCTTCTTTCTTTATCTTCCAGTACCTTCCACTGTGCCCTTAGCCTTCATCTTCATTTTGTTTAGATCATTTAGTCACTGGAAAATTTTGTGGGATCTTAGTGATAACTTTACCCTTCCAACCATAAATACAAGTCTGGTACTTGACAACACTGCCTTCTAAGAAAAACTTCTTCATTTACAACTCTTACTGCTGCCTAGGTTTACATTTTATAACCTCTGAACTCCCCACACCATGCCTTTGGTGACAGTGAATTGGACCTAGCATTGGCATCTGACACAAATAAACAGAATTTATTGGCTGGCCAGTATGGATGGCATCATAACCTGGCATGAAAACATGATATGGGCCAGACTCTTGTTTCTGAAAGTTTTAGTCAAGAAACACAGAAATGCTGAATTATTATCAGATAGAGAATGAGTTAAGAAAAAATACCAGGAGGTAGAATCAAGTCTGTGACAAGCTAAAGCCAAGTTCAATCTAAAGTTATGAGTACACATAACTTTTAGGTAGGCTGAGAAAACTGACTGGTAGAGGGAGAGAATACAGCAGCATGAAGAAGCCATGCCATGAAGAAAAACTCCATGCTGCCCATGAAAGAGCAAGAGAGAGAATTCAGTGCTTCCCAATGACTTTTGTGGTCCACATTCCTTATGTTATAATAAACTATTTTCACTGAGAGATCTCAAGTGGGTCTCCTACTTGCAACAAAGAGCCTAATTACAAGAACACTATACTTGACTGCTACACCAAAGGTCATGAAATGGTCTCCTGCCACAAATGTGGATGCAGAAACTAACACATAACACAACCTTTAGAGAGCAGATATTTAATCAGTGATGAATGACTGGCATATTTATAGGTTTCAGAGCTTTGGAGCTCAGCTGGACAGTGAAAGGCAGACCACTCCAGGGATTTCTGATTTCACCTTTATTTATTTTTCCTCAAAGATGAAAAATTCCATATACACTCTAAGAGGCTAATAAGCCCATTTTGCCTTCAGATGAACCCTTTGGAAGAAAATCTCAATGTACTCTCTAAGCATGCCTGCAACATGGCAACCAGGTTTTCATACTCAATGAAGCCAGAGAAAAACATGAAGACTTTAAGAAATAGCAAGAAGCATTTAGGCCTTTACTTCTAGCCAAATGGAGGCATAGGTAGATACACTGTGCCTCCTTGCACAACCAAAAGGACAAGAACAAATTTATATTCATCCAGATTGGTAAGAGGGGTGGAGATGGGCAGGCAGGGTAGAGAGGACAGGAGACAAGGCTGTGGCTGGTGAAATAGCGGGTGAGGTAGTGGCTGGCAGACAAGGAGGTCCTGCATTTGCGTGTGGATAAACCAGGAGGAACAACTGGGGAGTGACAGACCAGGCAATATAGACTTCAAGTGTGGGAAAAGAAAGCCTCAAAACCTCTGGCTGTAAAAACCTGTGCGGGATGCAGTGGTGGGAAAAACTCCCAGCCTCACAGGAAAGTTTGTTGGAGAGACCCACAGGGTCCTAGAACACACACAAGCCCACCCACCCAGAATCAGCACCAGAAGGACCAAATTTGCTTGTGAGTAGTAGGGAAGTGACTTAAAGCTGGCCCAAAGCAGAGCAAGTGGCATTGCCCTCTCTCAGAGCCCTCCCCAGCATACCGTGCCTCAACACAGCGATGTGAGCTGACCTACCCTGGCGGATACCTAAGTTCCAACACTTACAATGTAACAAGGAGTACCAAGACAAAGAAAGATGGCCAAAATGAGAGAGCAGATCAAGCCCTGGCTGGTTTGGCTCAGTGGACTGAGCACCTGCCTGCAAACCAAAGGGTTAATGGTTTGATTCCCAGTCAGGGCACATGCCTGGTTTGTGGTCAGTCCAGGTCCCCAGTATGGGGCACATGAGAAGCAGCCACACATTTATGTTTTTCTTCCTCTCTTTCTCCTTTCCTTCCCCTCTGTCTAAAATAAATAAATTAAATATTTTTTAAAAATCTCAACAAAATAAAAAAACAGATCAAATCTCTAAAAATAGAATTCAGCAATGAAGAGATAACCAACCTATCAGATGCACCATTCACAACACTAGTAATCAGGATGCTCACAGAAATGGTTGAGTATGGTTGCAAAATAGAGGAAAAAGTGAAGGCTATGCAAAGGGAAATAAAGAAAAAAATATACAGAGAATCAACAGTGAAGGGAAGGAAACCATCACTCAAATCAACAATTTGGAGTAGAAGGAAGAAAGAAACATTCAACCAGAACAGAATGAAGAAACAAGAATTCAAAAAAGTGAGGAGATGTTTAGAAACGTCTGAGACAATTTTAAACGTTCCAACATCTGAATCATAGGGGTGCCAGAAGGAGAAGAGGAAGAGCAAGAAATTGAAAACTTATTTGAACAAATAATAAAGAATTTCTCCAACTGGGCAAAGGAAGTAGACTCCCAGGAAGTCCAGGAAGCTCAGAGAGTCACAAAGAATTTGGACCCAAGGAGAAACACACCAAGACACATCACAATTAAATTTCCCAAGATTAAAGAGGAAAGAATCTTAAAAGCATCAAGAGAAAGAGACAGTTACCTACAAAGGAGTTCTTATAAGACTATCAGCTGATTTCTTAAAAGAAATCTCACAGGCAAGAAGGGGCTGGAACAAGTAGTCAAAGTCATGAAAGGCAAGAACCTACATCCAAGATTACTGTGTCCAGCAGATCTCTCATTTAGAATGCAAGGGCAGATAAAGTTTTTCCCAGATAAGGTCAAGTTAAAGGAGTTCATCACCACCAAATCCTTATTATATGCAATGTTAAAGAAACTTATGTAAGAAAAAGAAGATCAAAACTGTGAATAGTAAGATGACAACAAACTCACAACTATCAACAAGTGAACCTAAAATTACAAAAACAAAGTAAGCAAACAACTAGCACAAGAATAGAATCACAGAAATGGAGATCACATGAAGGGTTATCAGTGGGGAGGAAGAGAAGGGAGATTGGGGGAAAAGGTACAGAGAATAAGAAGCACAAATGATAGGTATAAAATTGACAGGGGGAAGTTAAGTATAGTATAGGAAGTGGAAAAGCCAAATAACTTACAGGTATGACCCATGGACATGAACTAAGAGGTGGGGAATGCTCATGTGAAGGGGGTGCAGGGCAGAGGTAGGTAAAAGGGAGAAAAAAATGGGATAACTGTAATAGGATAATCAATAAAATATCCTTTTTTTTAAAAAAAGAAGCATTTAAAGAGGAAAACAGAATATTTTGACAGCGAGAGAGAGGGTTTAAAAACAACAACAAGAAAAAATCAGTTAAGTTTAGAAATTCCCTTCAGTGGAATGTATTCTGTTTTTTTTTTTTCACATTTTTTATTGTTGTTCAAGTACAGTTGTCTCCATTTTCCCCCCACCATTCCCCCCATCATCAGCCATCCCCACTTCCCACCCTTGATCCTACCTGCCTTTGGCTTTGTCCATGCATTCTTATGTGTCTCATCATCTTAAAGGAAAAGGAACTGGTCACCTGAAGACTTTTCTAGGCTCTACAATTTATCCAGTGACAATGGAACAACACTTCTGATTATTTTTTTTTTTACCACAGATAAACTAAAACCTTATGATATGAAGAAGTATGTACTGGAGTATATGAGCTCAGAGTTTGCACAATGGGTTAAGGAAAAAAAATTGGAGATGAAACTTAGGCCTTCTCCTATTTCCAGTATATGCCTTTTGAAGGAAGATTTAATAAAAAGTGAGTATTCTCACACAGATGAGGAAGAAAAGCACCAAAGTTTATAAAAGAACAGTAGTTCAGCTTTCCAATCTCCGTGTTCAGATCCCTGGGACTGGCATGAACTTCTGACTTTTCAGAGAAACCTTCCACATTCTTCATCCCCTTTGCTTTTCAGACATTACCATGCCAAGGAACTCAGACCAGGGAATACCTCTTCAAAGTTTTTGCTTGCCATTTCCAACCCCCAGGCAAAGTTACACATTCTCTCCTTCTCTTCCCATAGCAACCTTTGTTTACTCCTGTGATTAAAATATTCAGTGATACAGACATAGAACAAACACTTCAAAAATTTATATGGAACCATAAACGACCCTGAATATCTACTGCAATGTTGAGAAAGAAGAGTAAAGCAGGAGGGATCACAATACCTGACACTAAACTATACTACAAGGCCATGGTAATCAAAACAGCCTGGTACTGGCATAAGAACAGGCACATGGACCAATGGAACAGAACAGAGAGCCCAGAAATAAACCCAAGTCTCTATGGTCAATTGATATTTGACAAAGGAGGCAGCGACATAAAATGGAGTAAAAATAGCCTCTTCAACAAATGGTGCTGGGAGAACTGGACAGCTACATGCAAAAAAATGAAACTAGAACACCAACTTACACCTTATACAAAAATAAATTCAAGGTGGATAAAAGACTTAAATATAAACCGTGACACCATTAAAGTACCAGAGGAGAACATAGGTAGGAAAATCTCAGATATTTCATGCAAACACTTTTTTACTGACATGTCCCCTAGAGCAAGGGACATAAAGGAAAGAATAAACAAATGGGACCTCATCAAAATAAAAAGCTTCTGCACAGCTAAAGAAAACATTATCAAAATAAAAAAAGAACCAAATGTCTGGGAAAACATATTTGCCAATGATACCTCAGACAAGGGCTTAATCTCCAAAATATATAAAGAACTTACACGACTCCACTCTAAGAAGAGAAGCAACCCAATTAAAAAATGGGCAAAGGACTTGAACAGACACTTCTCCAAGGAAGATCCAAAATCACAAGATACTCAATATTGCTAGCTACCAGAGAGATACAGATTAAAACCACAATGAGGTACCACTTCACACCAGTCAGAATGGCCATCATAAGCAAAACAACAAACAAGTGTTGGAGAGGTAGTAGAGAAAAGGGGGCAATAGTGTACCTTTGGTGGGAATGCAGACTGGTACAACCACTGTGGAAAACAGTATGGAATTTTTCTCAGAAAAGTAAAAAGGGATCTGCCTTTTGACCCAACAATTCCACTGCTGGGACTATATCCTAAGAATCCTAAAACACCAATCCAAAAGAACCTTTGCACGCCCATGTTCATAGCAGCACAATTTACAATAGCCAAGTGCTGGAAGCAACCTAGGTGCCCATCAGTAAATGAATGGATCAAAAAACTGTGGTACATTTACACAATGGAATTCTATGCAGCAGAAAGAAAGAAGGAGCTCCTCCCCTTTGTGACATCATGGATGGAACTGGAGAGCATTATGCTAAGTGAAATAGGCCAGGCGGTGAAAGATAAATACCATATGATCTCACCTTTAACGGGAACCTAAACAGAAAAACAAAGAAACAAGCAAAATACAGTGAAAGACACTGAAATAGAGGACAGGCAGAATGGGACCAGAGGAGAGAGAAGAGGGATTTTCAGGGGAAAAGGGGAAGGGTTTACAGGAACAAAGTTGAAAGTCACGTGGACAAAAACTAGAGGCAGGGTGGTGATGGGAAGGAAGTTGGGAGGGAGGGGTGGGTGGGCTTGACTGGGAGTAAAGGGGAGAAAACTGTACTTGAACAATCATTAAAATAAAATTTAAAAAATTACAAATGAAAATGAAAAAAATCTAAAAAAAAATACTGTCATATATAGTCATATATATCCTTCACAACCATTCATTGTCTGTATCCCTCACTAGAGTGTGTGTTTCTTAAAGGGACCAACCATATTTATCCTTAACTATGTATCCTTGTTACCTGATATATACTAAGTGCTCAATAAGTGCTTTTCAATGAGTTCTGCCTACCTTACAGATAGCTTCCTTCACTTGCACTACCAGGTGGGAAGCCTCCTAAAGGGATCTCCATGGCAGAGATGGCAGACCGTCCTAGATATCTGACACAACCATGGAACTTGAGAGTGGGAGAGACCTTTGGAAATTACCTACACTAATCCTTGTCCATTATAGGTGTGAATTTTGAGACCCAGAGAGGGAAAGTGATTTACCCAAGGTTATATAGTCACTGACAACATTTTTCTCACTGATCACAGAGATCATCAACCCTTAGAACTTCTGTACTTTCAGAGACAGATGTCCAGAAATGACCACCTTCTAGCAACAGTATCTCTTGCAGACAGTAAGAATCTTACAGTCATTACATCCTGAGAGCACAACATGCTGGCTTAAAAGAATGACACTGTATTTTATACTTGAAAGCTGCTAAAAGAATACTCCTGAAATATTCTTACCACAAACAAAGGTAATTATGTGAGGTGACGGATATGTTAACTAACCTTATTGTGATAATCATTTCACAATATGTGTATATACATGTATCAAATAATCACACTCGTACACTTTAAACTTACACAATCTTATATGTCAGTTATATTTCAATAAAGCTGTGGGGGAAAGAGAGAGAATGGGTGCTGTAGACACCTAAGACAAATTCCAGCTCTGCTACTTGGAAACTATGTGACTTTTGGCAAGTTACTTAATATGTCTGTACTTCAGTTACCTCATCTTTAAAATGGGAATACTCATACTATTTCTTACAGGGATGTTTCAAGAAGCAATGCTCATAAAGTTCCTAGCACACAGAAAATGTTCAACAAAGATTATTACTAAACAATAGCCTTTCCCTATGGCTCATCTCTCACTTTCCATCTACATTCTCTATGATATTATTTTCCCTCACCTCTCATAACATACAGCTGAAAAGTAAAAAAGCTGATTAAGGCTCTTCAAAAGGTTCCTGGTTGGAGTTGTTACCTTGTGGTGTTTCATAGACACCAGACAAGAGATCAGAAAGCTCTGCCAGGCATGTATTCTGCCCCAGTACATATGACTCCATGCTTTGCCCAACCCAACTTACTATCCCCCCATCTCCCATCCTTCATCCTGCTTCTTAGACAGGTGAGCACAATAGATTGTACACATACTTCATGAAGACATTGGACTTGTAACTGACAGCTGATTGTATTACATTTGATTATAGCTGGAGAAAGATGTCCTGGGAGACATATTTTAAACCATGAAGTCATAAGGGAATTTATTCTCCATTATATTTGTCCCCAGCAATTCTCATCAATTTCAAATTGTGAAGATGTGATTCAAATAGCAACATGGAAGTCATTTATGAGTGCCAGGCCCTGCCACTTTCTGGAAGAGTAGGAGCTTATTAAAAATATAGATTTGGTTCTGACCAGTGTGGTTCAGTAAGTTGGGCATCTTCCCATGAAGTGAAGAGTCGCTGGTTTTATCCCCAGTTGGGACACAGGCCTGGGTTGTGGGTTCAGTCCCCAGTTGGGGCACATGCAAGAGGCAGCTGATCAGTGTTCCTCTCTCACATCAAAGTTTCACTCCTTCTTTTTCTCCCTCCCTTCACCTGTCTCTAAAAATAAATAAATAAAATATTTTAAAAATATATAAATTTGGAGGTATTTAATTCAGTAACTTCAGCCCAGGAATATGCATTTCAAAAGCACCCTAGCAATCTGATGCATCTTTCTGGTCCTGGTACCAACCCTTGAGAAAAATACCATTGAAAATATTAGCATGGGGATCTGGTACCAGAGGAGACTAGTTCAAATCTTGGCCTTGCAACATATGAGCTGTAGCCCTAGATCCCACTTCTCTATGTGTCATTGCTAATTCCAGTTTTACTGTCCTTCCAACCATACAGGACCTTTGGAGAAGTCTACCTCAACTGTGCATGCTCAGCTGGGTACTTTCCTATAGAAAGGGAAAAAAGCCCTTTAAAGTATGTTACCATCCTCACTCCCCTACAACACATGTGCAGATGACCACCTTGTTTCCCTACTTCATCTTCTCCTTCCACAAGAATCTCCTTTCATAAAATGTACCAAATATTCTTCCCAAACATGATTACTATAATTTTAATTCACTTCTTTGACCAAGCAGAAGCCCAGAGTTAGACACTTCACTCAACTTCAGGCCTTGTGGCAACCTCAATGCCAATATAAACCCTCGGCAATATAATATCAAACAGAACTTGAAGCCCTACTTATAAAAGTATAACTTTTGAGTGGCAGCCATTCTGTTACATACCCCACCCTATCCACAAATATCTGTCCAAATATGGTTATTAGTACTTTAAATTTACTACCCTGAGCAGAAGCCTAGTATGAGTTAATTTGTTATTAATTTGTTCAGCTTATTGCTCCTGTAGCAACTTCATCTCAAACAGAGTGGAAAATTTATATCTGTCCTCCAGCCATATCTCAGTTTTCCCTTCTCAGGGAACTCCCATACTCAACTCTCCCATTCTTTGGACCTAATATTTTCAGTCACAGTTAAAAGACAGTTCACTTCTGTTAGAGACTTCTAAAGTAGATCGGGGAGGCTTCACAAGGAAGTTGCATTTGACTTCACCTTTGAGAGACAGGGAGATATTTATATTCAAGCAGACATGAAAGAAAAGGGAACTCCATTTAAAAAGCAATATTATAACAAAACTGAGCAGAAGTTCTCAAATTTTAGTGAGTACTGGAATCTGTTGGTGAGTGATAAATAACAAATCCAAGACAGTAGTTATGTTTGCTGTAGAGACAAGGGAATATGATCAGGGCAGGGTATGAAGGAGACTTCAAATGTATTGATAATACTCTATTTCTTCAGCTGAGTGGTACATATACCAGAGATATTTCATACTATAGCTTTAAAATTAAAGCAGTGTAAGAGACTGTGAAAAACAGAGTGCAAAGCATCAGTTCTGATTCAGTAGTCTTAGACTGGCCCTAAGACATCTGCATTAATAAGCTCCCCAGGTAATACTTACACAAGTTGTTCCTGGACCACTCTGAAAACCACTATGATAACATTTTTTTCTCCAAAGGGAAAAAGAAAAATCAATGGCACCAGTGCATAAAGCTCAGAGCTGAGAGTCAGAAGCCCTGAACCATATTCTCTGCTTAATTTACTGTATGAACTCTTGCTAGTAGGTTAACTTATTTGAATACTATTTTTCCAAACAGAGAGCCACTTTTATAGTCCTTGTTCAGCCTGGCGAGGATAAGTTTAATGATGCCTGGTGAAACTTTGGAGTACTTTCCAGGACATGAAGTTTCCAGAGAAGATAATGGTTTCTAGAAAAATAGCACCCTTTCCTCAAATCAAGTTCTTAGTGATCTGTTTCCAGTGGCAGTTTCCATCTAGCTTAAAGCATGTAAATGACCTTACATGGAGAGAAACACTGGTACCTGTCAGAGTGTATTATATTTTATGCCCTTAATATTATAGGTATATCCAGAGTGGTGGTTCTCAGTTGTGTTAGGGAAAGGAAACACAGTATATACATCAGAATCACTAGGGAGATTTTTCAAAACACACAGCCTTCCACCTGTTGCTATGTATATCAGAATGGAAAAGAGAACTGGAGAGTTGTGGAGTCCAGATTTTTTAAGCACTCTATGTGATTTTGATACAATCCCTACTCTAGAAAGATTCTTGTTCTCCCTTAAGTAACCTGATCCAAGATCTTTCACTTATTCCTGCCAAGAAATTCCTTATATTTATTTCTCACCTATTTCTTCTTTGTCTAGCTGTCACTGAAGATAGAAGATAATTCAAAAGTGTATTATATATATATATGGCTGATACACACACACACACACACACACAGTAATGTGAATAATGATCTTGTTCTCACAGGCTGGGGACCAGCTGGTTGGAAACCTCAGCACCCCCAAAGCTGAAATAATCTCCTAATCACATGTTTCCTTCACCTGTTGGAGCAGGGTATGAATGTCCCTGTGAAAGGCTCTCTGGACCCTAAGCTTGTCCAGCTGGATCAGCTGCAGGTGGAGCAAATGGGAGCCAAGGGCCCCATCAGGTCACCTTGCTGAGTATGACTCAGTCAAGCAGATCTTTATTTCTTCCTGTCTCTTCCACTTCCCACTGCTCATCTCTGTGGGAAGCCGCCAAACTAGTGAAAAAAAGTAAAACAGGGGGAGAACATAGTTCTTAATGGATACTCCATCTCTTCAGTGGTTTGGGGTCTGGCAGAGATAAACCAGTCCCTGAAACAAATTGGTTCCTCCCCCTAATGTATTTCACTTAAGCTCTAGCTGCTGAGAATCAGCCAGGCCTGCAGCAACAAAATCTATTTCCCTCAGCTGAACAATAAGTTTAAACTAAACCTCCACAGCTCTTTCTCTTGTGTCTTTTATCCATGGGGCTCAAAATACTCCATGGCTCGGTGGTCTGTCACTGGTAAGAGCCCATCTCTAAGGGACCAAGCAGGCCTGGGATGTCTAAAGAGTCTTGGGTAATGATCACATGTCAAAGAACTCCTAAAAAATATGATATATCCAAGCAGTCTTCACCACTTCTTCACATCTGATGCAATTTAACAGGCATAAATGTCTAAAATGGAGGTGGTAACAACTATTAGTTGATTGATGTTACAGATGTGGAAGCTGTGGAAATTTAGCAGTTTTTCCAATATCATTCTCTTGCCGAGGGATAAACCTTATACCACATCTTGGGTCTTGACTCTCCATGACTACTATCAAATGGCATTTCATTCTTGAATTTTAAAGACCCCCATGTAAGTGTAAATACTGTGAGCATGTTATTATGAGCAAAAGTCAATGAAGAATAGAGAAATGCAGCATCATATAAGATGAAAATGGCACTATTTTGACTTCCCCGTATGACACCTGCCACTCAGTCCTTCCCTACTTGGTGTATGTGTGTCTAAATCTCCGTTATTTTACCACATCTTCCTTCAACAATTTTATTTGAGTTTCCAGACCTAGGAGGTATGTTCAGCTAAAATATGTCATATGAAGAAACATAAGAATTTTTATAAAAGTCTCAGCAAAGTCTAAGGCAGGATGCAAGCTGGGAGTAGGAGCCACTGTTAATTCTTAAACTATAATGGAGGCTATTGCTACTGAACTTCTTTTTTAAACTTTTTTATTTTGTTCAATTACAGTTGTCCCCATCTTCTCCCTTCTGATTCCTACCACTTAGCAATTCCTTACTCTCTGCCAGAAAAACTTAGAATTGCAAATGAGGTTAACTTGTCAGTCTCAAAATGGGAGAGAAGTTAACTCAGGATATTAACACCCTTGAGGGAAGCCTGAAAGGGAAGGAAGGGATGTGAATGAAGCCAGCTCTCATATGTCCATCTTATCCCAACATACACCAAACATTGCCTTAGCCCTGTGTTCCTTCTATCTACAGTTATTAAAATCCTGTTTTGTCCCTGATGCTGAAATGGGCACTGGAGCTATAAATAAGGATTTCAAGGGCCACCCTTCGGTTAAGTGAAAGGTGAGCCTACTTAAAGTTCATGTGTGATATCCAGGGAGCCCCTAAATGGAGATTAATTCATTGGCTTAGACTAGCCTTAGTGATTGGTTCTATCCCATGGTTTTCAAAAGGAAGAAAGAAACAACCTAATGACTTTCTAATGTGTCCAGAAAACAATTAGCACTTAAAGAGTGAAAATATTTTGAGATAATAGAGGCTAGAGTGTTGATTCAAATTTAAAACCTTTACAATGAGTCTGAGGAAAGATAGAATCTGAAAACATCACCTTAACTGTAATTCAACAAAAAGAATCTGGCGCTTTTCATAAGCATGCCAGGAAAGCATGTTATCTTAGCTCAGGGTTTCTCAACTTTGGAACTTTGACATTTTAGACCTGATATATCTTTGTTTTGGGAAAAGAGTAGGTGTCTTGTTCTTGTGAACTGTGGAGTATTCAATGGTAACCCTTGCTTTCACTTAGTGAATGCCAGTAACACTCTCCTCAAACTGTGATAACCAAAAAATCCTCAAAAAGATTACTAGATGTCCCCAGGGAGAGGAGGTGAAAAAACAGTCTCTGTTGAGTCTTACCTCATCAGTACCATCTCACCCCAAGACTACCTGAACTCAGTCATTGGAGAGAATAAAGAAAATTGGGATCTGAGCTATCTTACCAGTGAACAAATTCAAGGAAAAAAGGAAGTGAACACAGGACAGGTTATTCTCATTTGTCCATGGTCACAGGACAACTTAGTGGAAGAGCCAGAAGTGGGATCCAATTTTTTTGGCTCCAGTTACTCACACTGTATTGCTAATGAAGATGATAATCAATTGAATAATGATTCAAAAACTTCATGAGTAACAACAACACACTTCAACTTACAGCTTCTATCAGCACTTTTTTCCAGTGCCTCATCCAGGTGTAAAATATAGCTCACATATTCATACATACACTTGTCCATCTAAACTTGCTATTTTTCTCCCATATAATTCAAATTAAAGTGCTCCCATTGCCTTTCTGCAGGTTGTTATTTTGCATTTGGTTTTTCCTAGCCCATTTATACAGTGTCAGCATCCCAGTTTACCTACACTAATTTAGAGGGTTAAAGGACGGGACAGGATCATAAGGAATCTGAATAGACTTTTAACAGCTACCAGACAGTAATAGCAGTAGATGTGGGCTAAATAATCAGTTATCTACAGTCTGTTTTGCACCTAGAATTTCACTATTACAGATACATTTCTTTGGTAAAAACTTTATATTAAACTCTTGTTAGTAATTAGCATTTGTATGTATGTGTTTATTGCATCACTGTCCTCTGAGATCTATGTTTATAAAGGACAAGTTTATTTCAAAGCAGTAAAACTATAGTATATATGTTGTTGCTCCTGGAATTAGACCTGTATAATGTTCTTGAATAAACACCCTGCAGGCAGAAGGTGATGAAGATGGAGGCTGAAAAAGAAACCAGATATCAACTACCTACTAACCAATTTTGCTGTGAATGCAACCTTGATATAGATTGCAGTTTAGGTGGTTCACAGACAAAAAATGGACTTCTGACCAAGATGGAGGAGTAGGTAGATACACTGTGCCTTCTTATACAACCAAAACAAGGACAACAACAAATTGAAAAACAAAAAACAACCTGAACTGCAAGAAAATTGAATTGTATGGAAGTCTGACAAACAAGGAGTTAAAGAAGAAACATTCATTCAAAAAGGTAGAAGGGGAGGCAGCTGGCCAACTGGGGCAAGTGAGGCAGAAGGGGGAAGACTGGGTGTTCCCACATTTGAATGCAGATAACTGAAAGGAAAAACTGGGGAGTGAGACAGACTGTGCAACCCAGGGTTCCAGGACAGAAATAAAGCCACAAAACCTCTGACTGAAAAAACTTGTTGGGGTTGTGGCCCCAGGAGAAACTCCTAGTCTCACAAGAGAGTTAGTTGGAGAGACCCACAGGGTCCTAAAATGTACACAAACCCACCTACCCAGGAATCAGCACCAGAAGGGCCCAATTTTCTTGTGGGTAGCAGATAAAGTGACTGAAAGCTGGCCAGGAGCTGAGCAAGCGGCATGTTCCCTTTTGAACCCCTCCCCACATACAGCGCCACAACACAGCAACTTGGGTTGCCCCGCCCTGGAGAATACCTAAGGCTCTACCCCTTACTACATAAAAGAAGGGTGGCCCAAATGAAAGAACAGATCAAAGTTCCAGAAAAAATACAACTAAGTGATGAAGAGATAGTCAACCTATCAGATTCACAGTTCAAAACACTGGTAATCAGGATGCTCACAGAAATGGTTGAGTATGGTCGCAAAAGAGAGGGAAAAAATGAAGGTTATGCAAAGTGAAATAAAGAAAAATGTAGAGGGAACAAACAATAAAGGAAAGGAAACTGGCACTCAAATCAATGATTTGGACCAAAAGGAAAAAAATAAACATTCAACGAAAACAAAATGAAGAAAAATGAATTCAAAAGAATGAAGAGAGGCTAAGAAACCTTCAGGACAATGTTGAATATCCCAATATCTGAATCATAGGTGTGCCAGAAGGAGAAGAGGAAGAGCAAAAAGTTGAAAACTTATTTGGAAAAATAATGAAGAGACACTCTCCCAAGCTGGCAAAAGAAATAGACTTCCAGGAAGTCCAGGAAGCTCAGAGAGTCCCAAAGAAGTTGGACCCAAGGAAGCACACACCAAAGTACATCATAAATTACATTATCCAAGATTAAATATAAGGAGAGAATCTTAAAAGCAGCAAGAGGAAAAGAGAGAGGTATCTACAAAGGAGCCCCCATAAGACTGTCAGCTGACTTCTCAAAAGAAACCTTACAGGCAAGAAGGGGCTGGAAAGAAGTATTCCAGGTCATGAAAGGCAAGGACCTCCATCCCAGATTGCTCTTATCCAGCAAAGCTATCATTTAGAATGAGAGGACAGATAGAGTGCTTTCCAGATAAGGTTCAGTTAAAGGAGTTCATCATCACCAAGCCCTTATTACATGAAATGTTAAAAGGACTTATGTAAGAAAAATAAGATAAAAAATATGAACAGTAAAATGACAACAAACTTACAACTATCAACAACTGAACCTAAAATTACAAAAACAAAAACAAACTAAGCAAACAACTAAAACAGAAACAGAATCACAGAAATGGAGATCATATGTAGGGTTGTCAGCAGGGAAGTGGGGGGGAGAGAATGGGGGAAAAGGTACAGGGAAAAAGAAGCATAATTGGTATGTACAAAATAGACAGGGGGAGGTTAAGAATATTATAGGAAATATAGAAGCCAAAGAACTTATACGTACAACCCATGGACATGAACTAATTGGGGGTGAGAGTGGGGGGGGAAGGGTGCAGGGCAGAGGGGAATAAAGAGGGTAAAATGGGACAACTGTAATAGCATAATCAATAAAATCTATTTTTTAAAAGATTGCAGTTTAGAGAGTCCTAGATTGTTTCAATGAAGTCCCCTTTTATAGCCTTAGAGATGGACATAGTGGAAGGGATGAGTGGGATTTCCCATAAGGTAACACTTCCCACTCCGTCCCCGCCCTCTCCAAAACTCCCCAACCTACACAATCCCAGCAGTACTGTCTTACCTCCTACAAACTGTGCTGCTCCCATGCAACGTACCATCATTCTGGAGATGAGCTCCTCCATGCAGCAGCCCAGGACTGCAGCTAATGCCACCAGGAGGAGGAGAGCACAGCCAGCACCTGTCACCACTGTGCACATCTGCCAGGCAAGGCTTGGGATGGTACTAAAGCTGGCATAGCGCCCACACTCTTCCACCATGCTCAGACTGTTCCCCTCTCCTCGCACAGGGTAGTTGCACCTCCGGAATGTGCTGAATGACACTGGCTTCCCCAGCTGGGATCCAAAGAGCCAGTATGGCAGGAAGTAACTGGTAGAGCTGGCCATAGCAGTAACAAGGGACAGGAAGGCCCAGAAGGTCCCCACCAGTGTCAGGCTGCTCTTCATGGTCCTTGGTTTCTCTGCAGGTATGGAGAGATGAATTGGATCACAGCACCAAACAGAAAATTATCATGTAGTCTCCATCAGGCTATTTTTCATCTGACTACTCAGTCCTGGGACTCATTTATGGGCCACTTGGCCCTTGCTCCTCAATGAGGTTATACTCAAGGACCATTTGGGCCCTTATGGCATTCTGCTTTCCAGCAATTTTCCCATCTTTCCTTTCTTTCACCTGATTTTGAGTTTTATGTTCTCTAGGCTACAATGGGAAAAAAATAGAACTGAATTAGTGACTTCTCTGCCAACTCAAATATAGCCTGATATGACACATTTTAACTCTTGACATCCAGCATGGAACAAGTAGCTAGAGGGAAGCCTGAATGAAACCCAAGTTGCTTAGAGAACCTCGAGCTTCCATTGCAATGGCCTTGCTGGCTTGGAGGCTTGGAAAGAAGTGGTATCTCAAGAGGGCCAGGAACCAAGTTGTTTCCAGTGAGCAAAGGAAGAAAGAAGACAGTTCACAAGACTTGCCCCTAATACAAGGGAGAAGAGGGAAGAAGAGCTCACCATGGAGTTGAACTAGATAATATGTGCAATAGTGTATTCATGTTGGCTTTTCACAGGGATATAGCAGCCAGGTTGAAATGGGTAAAATAAAACAAGGGGTGCCTAGTCTCACACTGTATACTTATGACTGACTAAGCATTATTCAGTCACTTTCTCCCAAAATTAAAATGTGAGGCAACTTTCTAACCAGTGAAGGCTGTTTAACTCTAGACTAGTTACTAAGAAAAGCCACCTTTTCTTTTGCTTAATATAATCAAAAATATTCTCATCTTTCTACAATAGATCAGGTACCCCCTGCCTGGCAATATGAACATGTAAGTAACTATAGGGGCCTTTCAAGATGCATTTGGAACAAGTTATCTCAGATTCAAGATGCTGAAAGTCATTTTAGATCTAATCTTGAGCAAGCTCACAAATGGCTTTCACAGACCCCTCTGTCAAAAATCAACCACTTTCCTTCCAACTCTATTAATCTGCCATTGCTTAATGGCCTGTTTCTCAATTAGAGCAGCCAGAGCCTACACTGCTGACAGCACTGTGAATGTCTCCAGCAGGCAGATGGTGGAGTATGTTTCAAAAGCTTCCCCATTACTGGTTAAAGTTACAGGTGTTGGGAGAAGGGTTCAAGGGTGGGAGATTGAAGGCAAAAAATGTACAGGAACTGGCTCTGCAGGCTCAACCTGTGACTGTAGGAGCAAGCAGCAACTGTACTCAGGATCTCAGGCATCGTGTTCACCATGACCTTTTTCACAACCACCATCATAGTGTCTTGCACAGAGTAGGCACTTCAAGTCCACTTTATTTAATAAAACTCTTTTCATAAAATCATCTAATTTCGTGGCTGGCAGGGACCTTAATGAATCACCTAATTCCACCTTCTTGTTTTACATATGGGGGTAGTATGACCTGGTAAAGGAGGAAATGATTTGTCCCAACTCACAGAGTAAATTAGCAAGAAACAACCCCAGAAATAGAAACCTGATCTGCAGATTCCTAGGCCACTACTTTTCTACCACACAGTGTTAACCCCCCTCCATCACTTACATATGGGAATACAGAGAGGAAGTGATTTACCCAAGGGTAGAGGGCTAGTGAGGTACACAGGCCAAACCACAGCTCAGTTATTTCAGTCTTAGTATAATGCTCTATTTTCACTCCACTGAAATTTCTCTCCTGATACATGTGTATTGTGTGCTATGTGTTTTGTACAGGAAGGGAGCAGAGATCATAAATTATAGGTGCTTACTTTGGAATGTTAGGGCTTGGGAAGAAAGTGCCCTGAGCTGTGCCCCTGGGAATGAGGCTTTTTGCCTGTGAGTGGGGGAAATTAGAGAAAGATGTGATGAGGGGTTGAAAGCCAAAAGAAGAAGTAGAATTCATTTTGAGTAATTGCTGTTAGAAAGCAAGTATGCTTGCCCACAATGAGGTAATACCTCTGTTTGTTATAGTAGAGTTGGTAAGATTATGAAAAGTGCAAGCAGCCCTCTCTTATGGACTCCCCCTCTGGTGAATAAGCGCAACCCAGAGGATGAGAGAAAACAGGCTGATAAACTTCTGAATCTGCATCATCATAGTCCCTTCCAAGTCCCTTACTTCACGTGCTCTGCCCAACAATCTCCTTAGGTTGGCAAGAAAGGTATTAACCCCAATTCACAAATGAGAAGATTGAGGGTTATAAAACTAAGTGAGATTACCCAGTAATTCAATGACAGAGCCATCAGTTCCCACTTTTATTTCACCTGCAACCTTCCCCCATATTCTCCCTCATGACTCCCCAAACATTACAATTAAAAGCCTAAGGATTTCAAAAAATGCTTAAGGAGGGGAAAGAATTAAAAGGGAAGACAGAGATGGTAGAAGGAAGGCCACTTTCTCTAAGCAGTGTGTAAACAAGCAAAATAGAAACATAAGTTATTTCAAGTGCAGAAATTGTATTCACAACTAACCCCGTATGTCCCTCATGAACATCATCACCTTTAGGTCAAAGACCCCAGTGTGACAACTAGAAATAAGAAGAGGTGTTCCTTTTTTAAAAAAAGTATATTTTATTGATTATGCTACTATGGTTTTCCCAATTTCTACCCCTTTATCCTCCCTCTGCCCTGCATTCCCTAACCCTCCAGCTTCCCCCACACACACACTTAGTTCATGTCCATGGGTTGTACATGTACGTTCTTTGAGTTTTCTGTTTCCTATACTATTCTTAACCTTCCCCTGTCTATTTTGTTATTTTGTTATTTTTAACCAATTATGCTTCTTCTTCCCTGTACCTTTCCCCCCCATTCCTCCCTTCCCCCTCCCTGCTGAAATCCCTCCATGTGATGTCCTTTTCTCTGATTCTGTTCCTATTCTAGTTGTTTGCTTAGTTTTTGTTTTCGTTGTTTGTCTTTTCTTTTAAGTGAATTTATGATAGCTGTGAGTTTGTTGTCATTTTACTGTTCATATTTTTTATCTTATTTTTCTTACATAAGTCCTTTTAACATTTCATTTAATAAGGGCTTGGTGATGATGAATTCCTTTAACTGGACCTTATCTGGGAAGCACTTTATCTGCCCTTCCATTCTAAATGAAATTTTGCTGAATAGAGCAATCTTGGATGTAGGTCCTTGCCTTTTATGACCTTGAATACTTGTTTCCAGCCCTTCTTGCCTGTAAGGTTTCTTTTGAGAAATCAGCTGAGTCTTATGGGCACTCCTTTGTAGGTGACTGTCTCCTTTTCTCTTGCTGCTTTTAAGATTCTCTTTTTATCTTTAACCTTGGGTAACTTAATGATGATGTGCCTTGGTGTGTTCCTCTTTGGGTCCAACTTCTTTGGGACTCTCTGAGCTTCCTGGACTTCCTGGAAATCTATTTCCTTCACCAGGTTGGGGAAGTTTTTGTCCATTATTTGTTCAAATAAGTTTTCAATTTCTTGCTGTTGTTCTTCCCCTTATGGCACCCCTATAATTCAGATATTGGAACATTTCAGGTTGTCCCAGAGATTCCTTAGCCTCTCTTCATTTTTATGAATTCTTGTTTCTTCATTCTGTTACAGTTATATGTTTATTTCTTCTTTTTGTTCCATATCTCTGTTTTGACTCCTGGCTTCCTTCCTGTCACTGTTGGTTCCCTCAATATTTTGCTTTATTTCATTCTGGGTATCTTTCATTTGTTTTTTCACTTTTTGACCAAACTCAATCAGTTCTGTGAGCATTTTGTTTACCAGGGCTTTAAATTCTCCATCAGATAGGTTGGCTATCTCCCCATTGCTTAGCTCTCTTTCTGAGGTTTTGCTCTGTTCTTTCATTTGGGCCATATTTCTTTGTCTCGGCACACCAGTCTGATTGTTCTTGTTGACTGCTTTTTTAATACCTTGGTTGTCAGAGCTCCATGAAGTTTGATTTTCTGGCAATCTTGGTTGTTTATTGATTTTAAATTGGTTGTCATCCTTCTTTCAGTTGTGTGAGGAAGCCAAAGGTTTCTTCAACCTATGCCTGTATCTTGGCCGGGACTTCCAGAAGAGGTGTTCTGACAGAAGATTATCATTATCTGTGACAAATCGAACTATTTAAAAAACTACAATATTCTATTGATAACTCATCTATTGGATAAAGAAGATGTAATATGTATATGTATACACATAGATACAATGAAATATTATTCAGCAATAAAAAATAATGCAATTTTGCATTTACTACAACATGGATGAACCTAGAGGGTATTATGTTAAGTAAGTCAGACAGAGAAAGGCAAATATCATATGATTTCACTTATACGTACTTTAAAAAACAAAACAAATGAACAAAGAAAAACAGAAACAGACTCATAAATATAGAGAAGTAAGTGATGGTTGACAGAGGGCAGAAGTGGGAAAATGAGTGAAAAAGGTAAAGGGAAATAAGAGGTATAAACTTGCAGTTATAAATCATGGGGATATAATGTACAGCACAAGAATATAGTCAATAATATAATATCTTTGGACAGTGACAGATGGCTACTAGACATGTTGTGGAGATTATAAGACACCTAAGTCTAAAATCACTATGTTGTACACCTGAAACTAATATAATATTGTATCTCAACAATACTTTAATAAATATATGACAACACTACCAACTACTGTCACCATAATTTTATTTTTGAAATTGTATTTTTAAGTGATATTTTAAAGCTAAGATTTCGGAAAACAGAACCACAAAATTCAGTTTAAATTAAATAGATTTAGCTTTAGAAAATCTCATTGTCTTTCAAAATTTAAATAAAATACTTCAAGCATCAGGAAATACTCATTGTCTTTATTTTATTTAGGACTAGGTTGACCAACCAGACCACTTTGACTGGGACTAAGGGGGTTCCTGAGGTATGGGAATTTCAGTGATAAAACTAGGAATGTCTCAAATTGGGATGTGTTAGTCATGCTATTTAGGACTATTGGGGCAATGAGCCAGTACTGTCCATGGATAACAGGTAGAAAATCACTGCCACAGACAATTTACTATTGTTCTTTTTTTGCATGATTCAAATAATATACAGTTAAAGGTGACAATGGAGTTAAATAATGGAGGGATAAAGCCTATTTATTTTGAATGTAAATCTTCATAAATCATAGACATGACCTCATGCTGTCAAGGAGATCTCAGAGATCCAGTGGGTCAACATTTTCTGAACACAAAATAAACCCCACCCCAGCTTCTTCTATGGCTTGATAGAAAGGCAATAGGTTGTGTGGAGTCTATGAATTCACATTGCTACATATTCATGTGTGTTGGACAGGGAAGTGTATTCAAGTAAATGCTTTTAGTTCCTGAATCATCTGCAATGGAGTAACTTCCCTTTGTCCCTCCAAAGCAATACATGATCAATTCCAGGAAATAGCCAAGTCTTTGCATTCACATAAATAAAAATCACACATAATGCTATACTTCATTTACAATTATTCTTCTTATATATTTCACGTATACAGTAGCTTTGTTTCCTTGTCCTGGAATGTCTAGCTACACTGGATCAGAAACCAAGAATCTGGTGGCTCTGCTATTTGGCCCAGTAACCAAGCATCAGTAGAATTCTTATTGACCCTCTCTCTTTAGTGTTGCATGGTTCCTCGTCCCTTAGTTTTTCCATCTCCTAAATGGGTCACATGACTGTTTCTGAAATGAGTGATAAGACTGTCCTTTAATAAGTGAATATGCACAGTTTGAGCTCCAAGATTCTAGATACCATGGGGAAGCAGGTTTGAATTCTCTTTGGTGAAGTGAAAAAAAAAAAAAACATGGATTCTGAAGAAGAGCAGGAAAAAAAAAAACATACATTCTAGGCTATGGCTTCTGGAGAAAGAAAACTAATTCTTTATTTAGGGAATTTTCCAGAGGCAGAATATTTGGTGTTTTGTGTAAGGAATGAAAGCTTCTATTTAGGGGTGATCTTATCACCATGCAAAGCCAATAAGTTTATTCTCACCCTCTCTGTTAGATTTATATTGCTACCTCTTTGCCTTTGCTCCTCTTATTTCAAGTACCTCAGCAACCTGGTCCTGTGTTCTTTTTATCCCTCTGGTTTCCACCAAAATGGAAAGGGAAACTTGGGGATATATGAAAGAGAGAGAATGACTTGATTTTACATTAGGAGAACAGAAGATGTCCAGTGTTGTGGTAACAATGATAAAAAAAAACCCTGCCTCAGAGATATCCTCCCCTATTTGTGATGGGGAAGGGGTTCTACTCCCACTGTGGGATGGCATCACTTACTAGTATTGCTTAACACCCTGGGAATGAAGAACATGTTGGCCACTGTCCTCCAGATGAAAACCCTCCATCAACTCAGATTGCTCTTAGCTTACTCTTAGCCTCCCTTTCCCCCCAAAATGAGTACTCTGCCTCTCTCTGCAGTGTCTCATTGCTCAGTCTTTAATAATTTGCTCTCACCTTTTCACTCTTGTGTATACCTACTCATATGTGGGCATACACTTAGTATCTATAGGAAACCATTCTGTGTGGCGTGGGCCCAGCTCCCACTTGGAGATGCACAAGACCCACACCCATGGACAGGTTCTCCCATGGGGAATCAGGCCTGCACTGTACCTAGACTGCTATGAGACTTGCTTTTGCTAAAACTTCCTCACCCTGAATTGAGGCAGCAAGTGCCTACTGTAACTTCCTAAAGTCTGTGCTAAACCTCCCCAGTATGGAGCGTAACCAGTTCAACCACTTTTCCCTTTGCATTTGCAAATATCCTTCTTTTGTGATGTGATTACTGGCATCTTCTCCTTTGTTTTCTGTAAAAGGTAACCACCTGAAGTGAACCTCTGCATAGTAAATGAGGACCATCATGTAATGTGCCCAGAAAAACAATAAAAGCTTGTCGAGGTAAGGGTTGAGGCTTTTTCCTCCTCTTGAGAGAGAAGCCACCCATCCCTTTTCCTCCACAGGAGTCAGTAGTTTGTGTGAATTTGTCTTGTCTCAGCTACAACGCCATGGACCCCACAAGCCAGGGTCCATGTCAAGTATCCATACAACTGAAAACATTGCTTCCATATTTTTCTTTTTTAACATTTTGTTTATATTTATTTTTAGAGGGGAATGGAGGTAGAAAGAGAGGGAGAGAAACATTAATGTTTGGTGCCTCTCATGCACCAACTACTGGGGATCTGGCCTGTATCCAGGCATGTGCCCCAACTGGGAATCAAACTGGTGACCCCTTGGTTCACATGCTGGTGCTCAATCTACTCTGCCACACTAGCCTTGGCTGCTTTCATATTTTTCTTGGTGGCGGAAAGCAAAACAAATCTTTCCTCTAATTCATGTCCTCCCTAATTCCCACAGGAGGTTCAAAATTGTTTTATTCACACTTGAGTTTGTCACACAACTTCTAAGTTAAGGAAAAAAAAAATACTTTTCCAAGGGTAATAGGGCCCAGGCAAAGCAGCCAGTGTTAATGACCAGAACATAAAATGGTCAGAAAGGGTATCTCTGACATGCAGATGTTGAGGAAAACATGGCTGTAAGACTACTGGGTTCAGACTGGTCTGCTAGGATCCTCTTTGTTGTCACTGGTTTTGGTAAAAAAAATATGAACAAGTTTTTCTACTAATACCCCGGATAGTGTGCATTGCCTAGATGCCAACTCTGTTACAAACACATCATATTCAGTGTTGAGATTCCCAAGGCAATGAGGAAGGTAAACAGGCATATGTTTCCAGTGTCTAAATAGAGTCTTGTTTCAGAGAAATGTCTTTGCCCAATGTGACTCCTTGTTTCAAGGTGGGTATATAAGCAACCGACCATATTAGATTATTCTATTTCAGGTGCAACCTCAAAAAGTATCTATTACCACTTCCCAAACATTTCTCTCCTCATTTTCTCCCACCTGAGTCCCTTAGAAGTTTCTGTTCCTCTGTGTATCTCCATGAAGAGATTTACTTTAGGTTCTCCTATGCCTGAAAACTTAACATGATATAATACTCCAAGGGCTTTATTTCCAATTTGTATCTCAGTGACTTGAAGAAAGCCTCACTTTTTCAAGCTTTATTGAGGTATAATTGCTACACACAAAAAAAAATTGTACATGTTTAGTATATATATCTTGTTGAGTTTAGACATATGCCTATATCTCTAAAACCATGACCACAGTTAAGGTACTAAACATACTTATAACCTTCAAAATTTTTCTTGTATTATTTTGTGTTTGTGTGTGTTAAGAACACAAGATATATCCTCATAACATTTTAAAGTTCACAACACTGTATTGTTACTATAATCACAAACTTGTACATAAGATCTCTAGAATTTATTCAACAGCATAACTGAAACCTAACACCCGTTGAGCAACAGTTCTTCATTTTCCCCTCCACTGATCCCCTACGAACACCATTCTACTCTCTTCTTAAGAAGACCTCACTTTTAACCTGTCTTATCTTTCGAATTCTTTAGCTTTCATGCTTACTATCTTTTGTCCAAGCCTTTTCTGTTCTTTGCACCTCTTTTATACTAGGATATAAAGAGTAGCAAAACTAGCTGTGTTAGGTTTGTTTATTTATTTATTTGCATCTTTCTATCCTGAGATGGAGATGATCACAGGCAACTCATTAGAAGACAAGAAGTCAGAGAGTAAGCAGAGAGAGAAAACAACCAAGTCATTAACAAACTAGAAGGTCAGTTCTAAATAATCAAGTTGGCTATGCAGAGACAGAGAGAGCCCATAAAAAGAACCTCCATGTCAGGTCCTGAGCTATCCCCTTTCTGTACAGTCTGAAGTTATAAAAGTAAGGATTAGAATAATTTATCTAAATTTCATATGAGCTTCTCTCTTCCCAGAAAAAAAAAATGCTGTTTATTGAGCTCCTTCTCTGTCTTCTGCTTTTGAAAGCAGGGTACCAATTAGAGATGTTCATCTCAGTTCTTATTCTGGATTGACAGATACCACCACCTTCAGTTCTCAATTGCTTGGCTAAGAGTCCTATTTCACACCCTATACCAATAAGAAACTACTCTTATGAGCCTGCTCTGGCAAGACACTGTTAAATGCTATCAACAATGGGCTAACTTGTAAACCACATATTCACATCCTTAGGCTTTAGCCCCAGGGACATTGATATTATTGTAGCAGTAGTCCCTATAACCATGGTCTTAACAGGGAATAAAACATCATCACAGTCAACCACCTCCATTCAGTGAATTTGTCCAGTATAGGAAGAAGGTTAGCTGAATGCTTCTCTAACCAATTCAGCATAAATGACAGGAAGCATGCCATATCGAGTGTTTCTCAAAATGGGGCTCTAAACCCTCTGCACCAGAGTCACCTTCAAAGTTTGTTCAAAATACAGACTATTACACTCCTTCTCAGATTCACTGAGTTAGGGCTTATGGAATTTGAATTTTATAAAAATCTTCCAATGATGGGAAGCAATGTTTGAAAAATACTGTTTTAGTGGAAAAAAGCCCAGATTTTGGAATCCGATCTGAGAGAAGATCCTTAGGTCTGTCCCTAATAGATTCTATGAACTTGAGAGAATCAGTTAAAACCTCTGAGGTTCACCATCCTATGTTCACCTATAAAATGGAGATAATGGAATGTAAAGTTCAAGTGAAATAACATCTGTGGTCTAGCTAACATTAGGATAGTTGTCAATTCTATCTACCAGAGAAGACTCCACTTTCCCATAAGTAACAGAGAAGACTTGTAGTCACCCAAGAAGCAAAACATTACTCCTCTCCACTTTCTTTCCTAAAACATTCTTTAAGTGATTTCTCCTCAATTATAGGCTTCTTTCTGTTTTCAGTTTCTCACCATAAAATGGAACCAGTTGGCTCAGTGTTTTTTTTTTAAGAATGATTTATTTTTTAAAGATTTTATTTATTTACTTTTAGAGAGAGAGGAAGGCAAGGAGAAAGAGAGGGAGAGAAATATCAGTGTGTGATTGCTTCTCAAGTGCCCCCTACTGGGGACCTGGCTGGCAACCCAAGCACATGCCCTGACTGGGAAACAAACCAGCGAGACTTTGGTTCATAGGCATGCATTCAATCCACAAAGCTATACCAGTCAGGGCCAAGAATGGATTTATAGTTAAACTATCTCAGGTTTTCTGGAAGTCATCATGCTTGGCACATAGGAGGAACTCACAATATTTACTGAGTGAATGCACTCTTTTATTGCCAGTTCTACTGGTTTAAAAATCTGCATTTCAGAAAATTTCATGGTGTTTTCCACCATAGCTGCACCAGTCTGCATTCCCACAAACTGTGCCCTAGGATTCTCTTTTCTCCACATCCTCATCAGCACTTGTTTTTTATCGATTTATTAATGATGGCCATTCTGACCAATGCGAAGTGGTATCTCACTGTGGTATTAATTTGCATCTCTCTGATGGCTAGTGATGCTGAGCATCCTATTGTATGCCTATGAGCCCTCTGTGTGTCCTACTTGGAGAAGTGTCTGTTCAGGTCCTTTGCCTATTTTTTAATTGAATTGTTTGTCTTCCTGGTGTGGAATGGTATAGAATTTCCTCAAAAAACAAGACAGTACTGCCTTTGATCCAGTGATCCCACTGCTGCAACTATACCCTAAGAATCCTGAAACACCAATTCAAAAGAACTTATGCACCCTAATGTTCATAGCAGCATTATTTACAATAGCCAAGTGCTGGAAACAGCCTAAATGCCAATCGGTAAATGAGTGAATCAAAAAACTGTTGTATATTTACATAATGGAATACTATGCAGCAGAAAGAAAGAGCTCCTACCCTTTGTGATGGCATGAATGGGACTGGATACTATTATTCTAAGTGAAATAAGCCAGGCAGTGAAAGACAAATGCCATATGATCTCACTTATACGGGGAACCTAATCGACCTAACAAACAAGCAAGCAAAATAGAACCAGATACATGGAAATAAAGAACAAACTGACAATGACCAGAGGGGAGGAGAGAGGGAGAAGGGAGACAATGGGGAAGAAGGGGAAGGAGCAAGTCAAGGAACATGAATAGAGGACTCATGGGCACAGACAATGGGGGGATTGACTATGAGAGTGGGAAGGACAGTGTTGGGGTGAGCAATGGGGGAAAAGGCAGGACAACTGCAACTGAACAATAATAAATTTAAAAATTTGCATTTCAGTTTAATGCCATAACCCTATTTCATTCTCATAGCCTCAATTTAGGCAAGTCTAAAAAATCAACCCAGCACATTAGCAAACCAGATCTGCTTTTACTTCTACAGACAAGTCAGAACAAAATCCCTCTGTCTACTCCCAGAGACATGCACTTGCTCTCCTCAAGTTACCAATTCTTTTGGGGAAGCCAAATAGCACTTAACCCTTAAGTCCTCAAACCATGTCAGTATGAAATAGGAATTCAGCCCTGATTTTAGACAGCCTCTGTGCAAGCAACAAACTACAAGGAAAGAAAAATAGACCTGGCTGCCTTTGGGAAGAAACAGCTTCTCTGAGCTGTGAGCGAAAGAACAGAAAGCCTTGGAAAGGAAGGGGAAAGGGGGAGCTAAGCAAAGGGGAGAGCAAAGCAGTTTCTTATCCAGCTGTTTCAATTGTATTTGGCCCACGTTGCAAATTTACCTTCTGACCATGAAGGCTGATTGACTTGTTCCCTCTCTTCAAACTCAGATCTGAGAAACAACTTCTTACAGCTGGTCGGAAGGGGATGGGAATCCCAGCTGCTGTTTGCAGTGATGCCTGAAGATCTTGCTTTACCTTTGGGAGAGAGGGGCGGAGTCCAACCTAATGGGAATTAACTCCAAACACGCTGGAGGCTAAAAATCCAGCTTCAGACATGCAGGCACTTGAAATAGCTTAGCAGGCACTGAGTTCCCCACCTCCATTCTCATAGCTGCCAAGTCAGCTTGTCTGTGAGTGTGTGTGCATGCACAACTCACACTTGAACTGCCTATCTATCTCACTTCTTTATCTGCTGTCCAAATGCCTCCTGAGAAAGAGGTTCTCACTAACTTTCCTCCAAAGCCCTAAACCACTTCCATCATATATATTAGGTGGCAGATGTGTGTGCCTGGAAACAACTCAGAAAACACATGCCTGCACCCAGTAAGACAGAATAACCTCTTTTTCCAAAACTAATTTCCACTGTCTGATGGGTAAGGTGCTTCTAAAGAGCAATTTATAGCTCCAAAATGTAAGAAGCTTACATTTAAGGAACTTAAAAATCACATATTGAGAAGGCTTAATAACACATTTTTTCAAATAACAGTACTGCCAAAAGGCAATGTCTAACTTATTCCAAAACATCACTAACTACTTTAGTACTTGGGAAAGAGCTGAGAGGTCTAAAGATTAATGGAGCTTTGCCTGACATTGTGATCCAAACTGACATCATCTCTCCCACCTATGAATGTCTCTGGCATTCCATATTTACTTTGGGAACCTTATCACTTTCTACCCTATATTATTTTTGAGCATATATGTCTCATTTCCTGGATACTTTGTGAACAGGGAACTTTGCTGAACAAAATGAGCTGGAGGGAGGAATGGCAACCAGCTTAACTTAATACAACATACTAGACTGATTCAAAGTAACTTTGCTTCTATAATGGCACACCTCCCTTCCCAAAATGCTGCAAAGACTATCAGGCCTGTTTTATAGCATTTTGTGGCAATAATTTAAAATATGAGAATATATGAACAAGCAGTTTAACACACGCATTCTACTGTGACTTTTAAAAAGATTTTATTTATTTTTTAGAGGGAAAGGGAGGGAGAAGGAAAGGGAGAGAAACATCAATGTGTGGTTGGCTCTTGTGTACCCCCAAATGGGTACCTGGCCTGCAACCCAGGCATGGTAATCAAACCAGTGACCCTTTGATTTGCAGGCCGGCACTCAATCCACTGAGACACACCAGCCAGGTCCGTACTCTTATTGTTTAATGAAGCTAATAAATTCTTTCCTGCCTACTATGGATACAAGAATGCATCCTGTATTTTTTCCCATGATATATTCATGCATGCATACATTTGCTTGTCTTGCTATTTTCCATAAATAATTTTTAACCTTTTCTGCCCCTACACACTGATAAACAACATTCCCACCTGTAATAATGGCTTACTAAGGCAGTTTCTGGGCAGGGAGGGAGAGATGACTCCTTAGATGAAATGTCATATTTTTGAAAGTGTAAACTTTTGAGATAAGATTTATAATCTCCTAGTTGGTGTACCCTTAAGAACCACTGCTTCAGATATAAGCCTATACAAATAAAAATGTTAAACACTCTCTCATTAAAAGTAAGTCAATATGAACAGACAGATAATAACTGTGTGTGAAATATGACTACATTTTTTGACATAAAAAGTAGTCAATTCCACTCTACACAGCAGTAAATATTGTCCTTTGCGAAATGACAGTGGCTGCCCCTGTCATTTCAGGGAACTGACCATTATTTGTAAATCTATGATAAACTTAGTTTTTAAAAGATTTTATTTATTTATTTTTAGAGAGAAGGGAAGGGAAGGAGAAAGAAAGAGGGAGAAACATTGATGTGTGAGAAAAACATCGATCAGTTGTCTGTCCCACGCACCCTAACCAGGGAATGGCCCACAACCCAGGCATGTGCCCTCACTGGGAATCAAACCTGTGACCTTTGGCTTTTCAGGACGATGCCCAACCAATTGAACAACACCGGTCAGGGCAAAAAGTTCATTTTTACCTACCACATTTTATCCTCTACTCTTTGTGCTTCCAGTTACCTTAAGTTGGATAATGTGGACATTTAAATGTTTACTAAATAATGATCAAATTTATTTGGTACAGTTTAATTTTGTGTTCTTAATTTAAGGGCTGATCATTGTCAGAAAAAATTGCTTGCATCTTGTGGCTCTTGGTATTCTCTCTTTTAAAAATACTTTTCTGTTCTGTTTCTATAAGATCATCCAAAAAAGATTGAAAAGGGAAGTTCTTGCAATTCATGGAGGGGATAGGATAGTATATAATATTTATAATAATGTTTAAATGGGTATTGGTCAGGAACCCAGGGAATACCTAAATTCTCTGCCTTTGATCAAGCTTGAATAAGAGATCCTACAAAGACAAGGTACAGTGACAGGTGACTCTGATACATACTCACACTTCCATCTGTAGTTTGCAAAACACTGCTCTACACAATAGAATTTCCAAGCAAATCAACACCCCCACAACATTTCACAGTCTAGACAACAGATCAATAAACCAGAACCTATGCTATGCACCAACTCCAATAGGTTGCCTGTTTTTGTAGTTTTATTGGCACATAGATAGAATTCATCCATTTGTGTATTATCTATGGCTGTTTTTCATATCTATGGTTTTCATATTAGAACAGCAAAGATCTAATGGTCCATAAAGACTAAAATATTTACTACCTGTCTGTTTACAGAAAAAATAAAGTGGACACCTGGTTTAGGCTCACACCAATAGAGTTATAATAGATATATTATGTTAATTGTTAGGATTAAGGGGTTGAAAATGAGGGGGGAGTGAAATAAGGAGAAATACTGCTTGTTTTCAGCTTTGTTAATGTGCTAGCCAATCCTCACTATTCTTTAGAATCTGTGAAGGTAACAACACGCTATAAATCAGTATAAGCCAAATATTTGGTAAGCTTGTGAAAATGTATTTTTCTGTTAACTCTCCTTCAAACCAGTATTTATGTTGTTCTCTTACATACCTTAAGTTTTTGTTTTTACTGAAAATGTTATTGAGATAAAAGTCACATATCATGTGATTCAGCCTTTCAAAATGTAGAATTCTGCATTTTTTAGTATATTCACAGATTTGTTTAACACATTACCACTATCAGATTCAATAACATTTTCATCTTCTCAAAACAAAACAAAAACCCTCCATGCTTTTTAGTATATAAAATTTTTTTCATCTTTTTCAAAACTGCTTCTTCTTTGGGAGCTACTTGGGTCTTTTGTTTTTGTTGTTGCTGTTTTGTTTTTAAATAAAATTTCTTATTACAGTGAGTGTACATTCTACTCTAGTCTTACAAGAAGGTGCCATTTGTTTCTGAATAATTTCCAGAGTTCCATTGCCCACAAAGTTTGGCTAGTTTGCATACAAGTGCTTACAAATTTAAAACCACATAGAATCCGTGACCTATCTATCACCCACGCAGGTTGCATAAGGAAGGTACACCTTGCCTATACTATAGTTTCAGTTAGAGATTGAAAACTTAGAAATGAAACTTATATTAATATTTTCAAAGATTTCATTTATTTAATTTTAGAGAGAGGGGAAGGGAGGGAGAAAGAAGTGGAGAGAAACATTAATCAGATGCCTCTCAGATTCCCCCAAGCAGGAACTGGCCTGCAACCCAAGCATGTGTCCTGAATGAGTATTGAACCAGTAACCTTTCAGTTCATAGGCCAGTGCTCAATGCACAGAGCCACACCAGCCAGGGATGATGTTTCTTTTTTATATAAAAATCAGAACTGACAACTCTTTTGTTGAGTTTCTTTATTGACCTCAGAAGGTGAACTGATAGTATTAGCTATCAATATGGTATGTTGGTCAATATTAATAACTGGTTTTGGGTGTCAGGAGGAGCAAGAAAGCTCTGATTGTGGCATTTGATGTAAGTGTATCTTTCTGCAAGCATATTTATATTGAAATAAACTTTCAAGTATATGGAAGACTTTTCCATCTAATAATAAATAAAACTCTTTAAATGTCCTATATATTTGGCTGGGAAGATTAATAACCCAAGATGATTGTTTCCCTCTTGGAGAAGGCAACCCCCCAAAATCACTTACTAATCACAAGCAATCACCAGACACTGTATTCAATACTGGAAAATTAAGGTTTAAGAACCTAGACAAGGTCTCTGTCCTTTTGAAGTTTATATTCTATTCAAGGAGATGGAACAGGTTAAACAAGTAAACAAACATAATAGTAAAGCACAGTGATGAATATGGAGTGATTTTTAAAATAATAATATTGATAAAGTAATTAGGGAAAGGGATACCTACTTTAAGTAGAGGAATCAGGGAAGGCTTCTCTTATGTGTCATGGAGCTGAAAACCTGAAGGATGAGAAGTAAAAGAGGACCTAGAATAAGCTGGGAGAAGATTGTAAATTCAAAGGCTCTGAGGAGGAGAGGATCCAATCATGTTAAGGAACTGAAAAGTCAGTGGGTGCACCAATAAGAGGATGCTACCAGATAAGGCTGGAGAAGTAAGTAGAGAGCTGATTATGCAGGGTTTTATAGGATTTCCTTTTAATTACAGTGGCAAGCAATGGGCAGGCCTCCCATGAGCTCACTGTGGCACATACTCAAAATAAATAGACTGCAAATCATAGATAACTGTGGTAAAATCAGGTATGTCCTAAGCTGCTGATGTGGCTCTCCAGTGTCTTGGCTTTTAAGACCAAACCATTTTAAACATACTTCTATGAAAACAGGAACAGCTACAGAAAACAACAGCCATCAACTCCTATTTTTATCACAGGGTTTCCAAAGTATTATTATTCACATATTTGTTAGTAGTGAACTGAGGTTTACTACTTAGGCCTAAGGTTTATTACTTTATTATTATACTTAAGAAACCTTGATCTAGTATGAGTTATTATCCTCAGCAGTCTTTGACCCTTGACTGTGCTTTCTGGTCTGGCCTATAAGAGACCAATGAGAAGCCATTACTTGGTTTAAAACATTATCTGATTCACATTTGAAGCTATCTTCCTGTAAAATAAATAAATTCATCATATTGGCATTTTCAGGTCCCAGATCTTTCTCAATGCTTTCTTCCTTTCTGTGTGATCATCTTGCATTACAACCTTCAAACTTCATTTTCTCATTTTCTTTTTGGCTTCTGCATTCTAGGTACCCTGATATAGAACTAATTATGAGATTGATTTGCCCAGGAACAGAAGGTCCACTCTCTCACGCTCCAGTTGATCAAGGTTTGACTAGAATTCTGATCCTATAGCAGTGTTCTAAATGATTTACCAGATAGCTGAAAGAACAAATGATCTCCTCCCAAGTCTATCAACAGTATTTCCTGTTGTATTTCCCCATCCGCCTTTCTCAGAACAAAGCCATCAGTGTCATTTGAAGCCTTTCTATCCCTAACACCCCCATCCTCACAGTTGGCCAAATCATGTGGAGGTGTGGTCACTGGTAGCATAACTGATTTTTCTAAATGACCCTGATTCATTTCCCAGAGGACAATCTAACTTGGTTGCAAGTTACCATGAAACAAGAGAAATGGCATTCCAGAAGCAAGAAATCCATATTATCTTTATCTCTGCTTCCTAAAGCAAGTCACAGAGCTTTGTCAATTTGGTCACATCACACACAAAGACGGATTGATTTCTAGGCATCCAGTTGGTTCTTACAGCATTGGTACACTTTGCTGGCTTTGCTGAATGATGTATCCAGCCAGGCTGCTCCAAAAGACCTGGGCAATGACACCACAGAAGGACATCAGAAGAGATTAAAGAATGAGTATGTCTCCTTCCATTTTACTATTGACTTAAAGGCCAAGGAAAAAGTGAATGTAATAGGATAACTAAAAAATGCTTAGGAAATGAGATATAGAATTCAGGAAATATATGACAGGGTTTTCAACAAGGGTAATCTGATAGGACTAGTGGCTGGCCAGTGGAGACAGTGCTATGAGCCAGACTATTTGTCCACAAAATCTCACTGTGGCGGATACTGGCCAACAGTATCTATCCCTGCTGTGGATGTTCATCGAAACACAAGAAAAACATACACACAGACAACCAAGTCCTGTGGGGAAATAGGGACGAAACGGCCACTCTCTCTAGTGGGGAGTGCCATGGCCACCCTATCTAAAGGAGAGCACCCTGTCCCCCTGCCCAAGCAAGGTTTTATTCTTGAATACAAATACCATTTGCAAATTACAAGTAGTTAGCTTTGAAAGGCGCTGGCAGATCTCCTGCTGGGACCCTAAGCCAGAGATTTTGGGGTTTTACCATTTAAAAAGACTACAGGACTTAAAAACTTAGTTTTGTTTCCTGCCTGTGCCTTCATATTCTAATTAAAGAACATCCTCCAGCAAGCAGATCTCACAGGATCTTTCATATTCTATGTCTCAGGCCTGATTACCCCGGGGGTCCGCCAACTCTGGTCTGGACTGCACCGCCCCTGTTATTTCTGCAGGCCTGAGTTGGGCAGAGGAGACAAAGGCAGCCAGGAGACTTGGATTTCTCAAGAACTCAGGCTTTGGCAAAGCTGAGGGAGCAGGGTTCGATATGGATCACCCCATCATTTCCAAAGCCCCCTGAGTCTCTTCCCTTAGGGCATTCCCACATGATCGCATCTGTCTTAGGTTCATTTTCTTTCCTAGAGAATTGTTACCCGTCAACGACTGCCAATCATGCAAAGGGAGCCAGGCATTAGAACAAGCAGCGTTCATACCAGGGAAATAAGTTTTTGTCTCCTTAGTGTCTCCTGGTTCAGAGGTCTCTTACTCAGTCATAGTCACAGGCAGTTACAGATTCCTAAGACCAGGCAAGGCGGACCTCAACATCTCACACAATTAGAAAGGCCCTACTCTATGAAACTCAGCTTTGTTCTCTGGGTAAGCATTTGGGTACTGGGCTAATAGCTCCCCAGAGCATTTTTGGGCATTTGGCTAGTGATCTGCATTATATACCATGTTTTCTTAGCACCTGTGGGTAAAATACAATTGACGGCCAAAAATATTTGTTCTACTTCTTTCTGGAATGTAATGCTGATTCCTGGGAACATCATAGGCACATCCGTGATTCTCCATAGAAGACCTGTCTAGGAAATTATCACCATGGATATTTTCTGGAAACTGTGGGCAAATATTCATAATCTTTGCAAGCTGGACTTATCTTTTTCTAAGCAATTGTTCCTCCCTTAAATTTGAATAATAAAGTTGGTCCTCACCACACCCTTATGAAAGAGTCAGTATGACTATTTTCAGGAAGGAAACTGAGACTTAGAAAAGTTAAATGACAAACCCCCATACTGTTTTTCCACAGTGGATGAACCAATCTGCATTCCTATCAACAGTGCATGAGAGTCCCCTTTTCTTCACAACCTCACCAGCACTTGTTGTTTGTTGAATTATTGATGACAGCCACTCTTACAGGAGTGAAGTAATATCTCATTGTGATTTTAATGTCCATTTCTCTGATGATCAGTGACACTGAGTATTTTTCATACTTCTATTTATCATCTGTATGTCCTCTTTAGAGAACTGTCTATTCAGGTCCTCTGTCCACTTTTCAATTGAATTGTTTATACTTTTTGGTGTTGAGATGTATGGGTTCCTTGCAAATTTTGGATATTAACCACTCATTTTATATATCACTGGTGAACACCTTCTCCATTCAGTAGATTGTCTTTTCATTTTGTTGATGGTTTCCTTTGCTGTGTAAAAAACTTTTTGGTGTGATGCTCTCCCATATGTTTATTGTTTTTCTTTCCGTGGCCCAAAGATATGTGTCAGAAAAAAATTGCTTAGAGAAATGTCAGTTTTTACTGCCTATGTTTTTTTCTAGGATATTTATGGTATCGAGTGTAACATTTATGTCTTTAATCCATTTTGAGTTTATTCTGTATGTGGTGTAAGAAGATGGTCATTTCATTTTTTAGCATATATTTGTCCAATATTCCCAACACCATTTATTGAATAGACCCTCTTTACCTGGCAATTCCACTCTTGGGTATATGTCCAAAGAATTCCAAAACATTCATTCAAAAAAATATATGCACCTCTATGTTCATTGTAGCATTATTTACAATAACCAAGATATGGAAGCAACCCAAGTGCCCATCAATGGATGATTGGATAAAGAAGTGTTATATATATGCAATGAAATCTCACTCAGTCATTAAAACAAATGAAATCCTACTATTTGAAACATCATGGATGGGTCTAGAGGGTATTATGCTAAGTGAAATAAGTAGACAAATACTGTATGATTTCACTTACACGTGAAACCTAAAGAATAATATAAACAAACACAACAGAAACTACCATAGATACAGAGAACAGATTGATGGTTGACAGATGGGAGAGTGGTTGGGGAACTGGGTATAAAAGGAGAAGGGATTGAGAAGTACAGATTGGTAGTTACAAAATAGTCACAGGGATGTAAAGCACAACATAGGAAATATAGTCAATAATATTGTAATAACTGTGTATGGTGCCAGGTGGATAGTTGAAATATTGGGAGTCACTTTGTAAAGTATATGATTGTCTAACCACTATATGTACACTTAAAAGTAATGCAACTTTATATTGAATGTAAATGTAATTGAAAAATAAAATTAAAGAAAATTTAAATGACTTACCCAAAGCCAGATCTACTAAGTGATGGATTCACAAAAGGACTTGGAGACAGAAGACATGATGGATGGGAAAAAAGGGGAGGGGCCACAAGGAGTATGAAGGAAAAAGAGAAATACGGTATGAATCCTACATTTTTGCTTTGAGAAACTGAGTGTATGAAGATATACTTTCTTAAGAATAAAGGCATATTGCAGTGTGACCTGCCTACACCTCTTCTTTTTGATTATATGGGGAAATAAGAGCTGTAAATAATTTAGTTCAACTTGTCTATTAGGTTAGAAGCATCTCTGGAATATCCCAGTGTATAGTAAACATTTATATAGGTTTGGGGGAAAGTTTGGGGTTGAAGGTTCAAGTGTGGAAGACAAGCCTTGAGAGTAGACTATATGGCCAAGATGCTTATCATATATGAAGGCCATGGAGAGAAACAACCTTGATAAACATCTAAATTTAAAGGATGAATGAAGAGACAAAGAACTGTGAAGGAGATTGCTTATTCCTCCTCTTACCTGTTTTTCATACAACACAGCCTTTCAAGAACAAGAGCTAACTCAAGAACTGGTTCAGGAAGGATGTGGAGATATAGGGGTTGTTGGATACAGAATGGTTAAAAATCCTTCAGTGTTAAAAGCCTTACTGACAATTGTCCAGAGGTAACCAAGGATAAATTGTAAGAAAACTATCTCACTGAAAAATGCACCTGTGTTTCTAGCTTGTTTTAACAAGTCTCTTTCATTTTTTAATGAGTTTTAAGTAGCCAATGTTTGCTCTGCTTGACAAAAAGCCATCAACTGTGGTACCACCTGGTTTTCCTTCTTGAATTTAGAGAACTTTTGAGGAAAAACAGGGAGGCTGAAAGTAGGCTCGAACACCTTGAATTTGGCCTTGAACCATCTCCTGAATCTTTTCATTTTACCCTTGTGGGATACTGCAAGCTAAATTAAAGCTGCAAGAATCATTCTACAAATCAAAGCCTTTCAGTTGGACCTTAAGGAATCATTTTTACCTTTTCTATAACTTAATTTTCTATCTATAAAAAATAAAAACAATCCTTATGCACAAATTTGCAAAATAATTTGGAGGACATTACTGTCAATAGTATACCAGCAATAGGGTCATTATGTTCATTCTCCAGTGATTTTTTTGAGTGCCTAGTATGACTCAGGTACTGGATGTACAGTGATTAAAAAAAATAGTCACATATGGGGAAAAAACAGGTTAGACAAGGTCCTGGCTCTCACAGAACTCAAATTCTAGTGGGGAAGCAAGCTAATAAAACAAGTGAACAATTAATAAAATACAGCAGTAAGTTCTAAAACAAAAATAAAGTTTGATTATAAGATAGAGTATTGGGTAGGATTAAGGGCAACTTTAGATTAAGTTGGGTAGTTGGAAGAGGCTCTGAGTTGATATTTAACATGAGACCTAAAATATCAGGAAAATATAGGTAAGAGCCAAGGTAAGAAACTTTCAGTCATAAGAAAAAGGAAATGAAGAGGTTTCAAGTCATAAAGATGCTTAGAGTGTTTAAAGAACTAAACACATGCAAAAGAGAGAAGCTGAACCCTTACGTCACCTCACACCATATACAAAAATGAACTCAAAATGGATCAAAGACCTAAATATAGGGGCTAAACCCATAAGACTCATTGAAGAACACCTGAGCATAAGTCTTAAGGACCTTGGATTAAGCAATGTGTTTTACATATGACCTCAAAAGCTTAAGAAATAAAAGACAAAACAGATAAATTGGACTTCATCAAAATTAAAAACTTTTGTACATCAAAGGATACTATCACGAAAGTAAAAATACAATCCATAGAAATGATTGAAAATCACATATCTAATAAGAATTTAGTATTCAGAAAGCATAAAGGACACTTACAACTCAACAACAAAAAGTCAACCCAATTTCAAAATGGGCAAAGGACTTCAGTAGATATTTTCCAAAGAAGATAGGTAAATGAAAATGAAATAAGCACATGAAAAGATAGTGCACATCATTAATCATTAGGGAAAAAATATCAAAACCATTATGAGATAACTCTATATGCACTGAATGGCAACAATAATAATAACAATAATAACAGAAAATAACGAGTATTTGAGAGGAAGTGGAAAATTTGAACCTCTTGTACATTACCGGTGGGAAGGTAAAATCATGCAGCTGATGTGGAAAACAACTTGGCAATTTCTCAAAAATGGTTAAACATAGAGTAAGCATATAATCCAGCAATTCTTTTCCTAGGTATATAAGAAAAAATAAACCTAAAAATAGATATTCAAACACCTGTGCTTTGATATATACAACAACACTTCTCATGATTGTGAAAACGTTGAAACAATCCAAAAGTCGCTGAACAGATTAATAAAAAATAAATCATGGTGTATCCATCAAAAGGAATATAAATCATCCATAAAAACAAAAACAGAAATTCTGACATATGCTACAACTGGGTGAAACTTAATATTCTGCTAAATAAAAGAAGCCAGACACCAAAAAAACATATTTCATATGATTTAATTTACATGAAATGTCCACAATAGGCAAATTTATAAAGTAGATTAATGGTTGTTAAGGACATGGGGAGAAGGAATGGGGGACTGATTGCTCAATAGGTACAGGGTTTTTTTAGGAACAGTGAAAATAGTTCCATACTAGATAATGGTGTAGGTTCTATGACACTGTGGTTATTCTAAATACTATTTAAATGGGTGAGTTAAATAGTATGTGAATTATATCTCAATAATAATCTATTACCACATAAAGCAGGTTAACATTATAGGAGAATAGTGAGAGAAAATAATAGAAGGAACAGATGTAGACATTGCCTAAGGGTGCCATTCTTCTAAGGCCCCATTCAGACGTAAGGCTCATAATGTTGAAAAGACAGTGAGCAGCTTACTTGGCTTCTTTGTACTAGGCCCAAGGCCTTTTCTTCCCTTTTAGAAATTACTAGTCTAAATCAACAACAGGGAATCTTAAAATAATTTGAGGAGAAAGAGAATGTAATCCCTGTATCTAGAGCAGAGGTAGTAAAATTACCCTCCCTAGTCCTATTCAAGGTTGAAGCTTCCTCCCAACCCCCCACTAAATACTCCAGAGACATCAAAGGAGCAATAGAGGATATAATAAGCTTGCTCTGAGGATAAGGAAGTTTGATGGCTTCTTGTGTGATATCAAAAGCTCTAATCTCCAGGACTGTTGCTCAAGGATCACTTTGGTTAACATTAACAGTTACATTTGTGAAATGCTTATTCTATGCCAGGCTTATGCTAGTGAATTCATATAGGTTGTCTCACTTGATCTATACAACAACCCAGTGAGAAAAACATATTTTCCAATGATACATCTAATAAGAAGTTGATATTCAAAATTTATAACAAACTCATACAATTTAATATCAAAAATATAAATAAATAAACAATACAATTACAAAATGGGCAAAGGACCTGAATAGACACCTCCAAAGAGGACATACAGTTGACTGACAGACATATGAAAAGATGCTTGACATCACTAATTGTTGGAGAAACACAAATTAAGATCACAATGAAATATCACCTTACAGATGTCAGAATATCTATCATCAATAAATTAACAGTCAACAAGTGTTAGTAGAATGTGAGAAAGAAAACCCTCTTCCAGTGTTGGAAATGCAAATTGACGTAGCAACTATGGGAAACAGTATGGAGGTGCCTCGAAAAATTAAAAATAGAACTGTTTTATGACCCACCAATTCAACTTCTAGGTACATATCTGAAGGAATCTGAAACACTAATTTGAAAGGATATATGCACCTCTATGTTCATTGAAGCATTATTCACAACAGCCAAGATATGGAAGCAACCCAAGTGCCCATCAGTGGACAATTGGATAAAGAAGTGGTACATACATACAATAGAATATTACTCAGCCATAAAAATGAAATATTACCATTTGCAACAGCATGGATTCACCTAGGGCACAGGTAGCAAACACAAGGCCTGTGGGCTGAATCCAGCCCTGCACCTTGTTTCTACCCAGTGACGGCGCCGAGCTCCTTGCCCCTAGTTAAGGAGTAGTTACATTTATATAGTCCTAAAATTACAGTCGGCCCTTTGAAGGCAACTGCAAGGCTGATGTGTCCCCTGGTGAAAATGAGTTTGACATCCCTTATCTAGAGGCTATTATACTACATGAAATAAGTCAGACAGAAAAGAACAAATACTACAAGATTTCACTTGCATGTGGAATCTAAAGAACAATATAAATGAACAAACAAAACAGAAATGACTCATAGATACAGAGAACAACAGATTGATGGTTTCCAGATGGGAGAGGGATTTGGAGACAGGGTGAAAAAGGTGAAGGGATTGAGAAGTACAGATTGGTAGTTACAAAATAGTTATGGGGATATAAGCTACAGCATAGCAAAAATAGTCAATAATATTGTGATACTTATATATGGTGCCAGGCAATTGTGAAAATCAGGGGAACACTTTGTAAAGTATATGATTGTATAACTACTATGCTGCACACCTGAAACCAATACAAAATAATATTGTATGTAAACTGCAATTCAAAAAAATAAAACATAAATGTTAAAAATATTGCAGCTGAATGATGTCCAATTTTAGTCAGATCTCAAAGCCTTGAATTTTTAAACTTATTTATTGTGGTAAAACACATACAAAATAACTATCTTAACCACTTTTAAGTGTACAGTTTAACAGTGTTAAGTAAATTCACTTTGCTGTGCAAAAGCTCTCTAGAACTTTTTCATTCTGTATAACTAAAGTTCTGTACTGATTAAACAAAAAAAATTCCTTTCTATTCTTTCATCCTCTGTAAACCATCACTCTACTTTCTGTTTCTATGAATTTAACTAGTTTAGATACCTCATGTAAATATATTTATATAGTATTTGTCTTTTTTGTGACTGGTTTATTTCACCTAACATAATGTCTGTATATTTTGCTCATGTTGTAGCTTGTGACAGGATTTCTTTTTTAAAGGCTGAATTATATTCTATTGTATATATGTTAGCCTGTTCGTGCTGCTATAACAAAATATCATTGATTTGATGGTTTAAATGATATAAGTTTATTTCTTGCAGTTCTAGAGACTGGTAAGTCTTAGACCAAGGTACCAGCAGAGTTGCAGTGTCTGGTGAAGGCCTGCTTTCTGGTTCATAAATAGCCATCTTCTATCTGTGTCCTCAGATGGAAAAAGGGATAAGGGAACTCTACAGAGTATCTTTTATAATGGCACTACTCCCATTCATAAGGGTTCCACCTCATCATCTAATCACCCCCCAAATGGTCCACCTCTAAATACCATCACATTGGGAATTAGGATGCAACATATGAATTTTTGGGTCCATAATATGTTAGGATTTGACATACAAATTTCATCTATTAGTAATGTACATGCCACATTTTGTTTATCCATTAAACTGTTGATGCACTTTTGAGTTATTTCTACTTTGTGGCTATTGTGAATAGTGCTATGAACACAGGTTTAGAAGTATCTCTTTGAGTGCCTGCTTTCAATTATTCTTGATATGTATCCAAAAATAAGTTTGTTAAATCATATGTTAGTTTTATTTTTAATGTGTGGAGGAAATTCCATACTGTTTTCTATAGTGATTGCACTGTTTTACAGTCCCACCAAGAGTGCCCAAGTGTTCAGGTTTCTTCACATCCTTGTCCACACTTGCTATTTTCTGATTTTTTATAGCAGCCATCCTAATTAGTATGAGGTAATGTTTCATTATGGTTTTGCTTTGTATTTCTTTGATAATTAAAGATGGTAGGCATATTTTTATATGTTTGTAGGCCATTTGTATATCATCATTAGAGTATCATTTGTATATCGTCATTGAAGTGATACCTATTCAGGTCTTTTGTCCATTTTTTCTATTGGATTATTTTATTTTTTTATTGTTGCTGTTGAGTTGTAGGAGCTCATTATATATTATGGATATTAATTCCTATTAAGGTATATAATTTGGAAAAATTTCCCCATTCTATAGGTTTCAATTTCACTCTGTTGTTTGTATCTTTGATGTACAAAAGTTATTTAGTTTAAGTCCAATTTGTCTATTTTTGCTTTTGCTGTCTTGCTCTTACTATCATATACAAAGAATGAATTATTGCCAAGTGCAAAATCATGATGCTTTTCCTTTATGTTCTATTCAAGGAGTTTTATTGTCTGGGATCTTATGTTTAGGTCTTTAATACATTTTCAAATTAATTTTTGTATATAGTGTGAGATAAGAATCCAACTTCATTTTTTCTTATGTTGATGTTCAGTTTCCCAATACGATTTGTTGAAAAGACTGTTTTTTCCCATTAGGTGGTCTTGGCACCCTGGTCAAAGATCATTTTATCACTCACATGAAAGTTTACTTCTAGGTTCTCTATTCTATTCCATTTGTCTACTTGCTTGTGTTTTTGTCAGTACCACACTTTTTTAATTGCTGTAGCTTTGTAATATGTTTTCAAATCCAGAAGTGTGAGGCCTTCAAATTTGTTCTTTGTTTTCAAAATCACTGTGGTTACTTGGGAATTCTTTTGAATCCCATATGAATTCTAGGATAATGTGTTTTTACTTCTGCAAAAATTGAATAATGGGGCTATATCAAACAACATGTTTTGTAAAAATATTATCTTATAAACCTTTTTTCTATAGTATTACTTATAATTTCATTCTTTCATTTAAGATTGTTTATTTGTACAGTCTTTGTTTTTTTAGTTAATCTAGCTAAGGGTTTGTCAATTTCAATGATCTTTTCAAAAAACAAACTTTTTGTTTCATATATTTTCTTCTTATTTTTCTATTCTTTATTTTGTTTATCTCTGCTACAAACTTTATTATCTTTCCTTCTTCCTGGATTTAGTTTGTTCTTGTTTTTCTAACTTCTTTTTTAAAGTGATTTTCCTTTTTTTTCTTAAGATTTTATTTATTTGTTTTTACGGGCAGTAAGGGAGGAAGAAAGAGGGAGAGAAACATCAATGTGTAGTTGCCTCTCCAGGGCCCCCTACTGGGGACCTGGCGTTCAACCCAGGCACATGCCCTTACTGGGAATCACCAGAAGCCCTTTGGTTTGCTGGCAGGCACTCGTTCCACTGAGCAAGACCAGCCAGGGCAAGTGATTTTCATTTTTTTTAAGATTGTTATTTATTTATTTATAAAGAGAGGGGAAGGGAATGAGAAAAAGAGAGAGAGAAACATCAATGTGTGGTTGCCTCTCACATGCCCCCTACTTGGGACCTGGCCCACAACCCAGGCATATGCCCTCACTGGGAATCGAAGCAGTGACCCTTTGGTTAAAAGGCTAGCACTCTATTCACTGAGCCACACCAGCCAGGGCTGTTTTTCTAATTTCTTAAGGTATAAAGTTAGTCTTTTGATTTGAGATCTTTCTCCTTTTTTAATGTGTGCTTAAATAATTGTGAACTTCCCTCTTGACACTGCTTTCACTGCATGGCATAAGTTCTGATACATTGTGCTTGATTTCTCTCACGGCATTTTCTGTTTTCTATTGTGACTTCTTGTTTGACCTATTGGTTGTTTAAGAATGTGTTGCTTTATTCCCATATATTTGTGGATTTTGCAGCTTTCCTTTTGCTATTTATTTCCAGTTTCCTTATTTCTTATTTATTTATTTATTGTTTTTTAAGTATTTTTATTAATTATGCTATTACAGTTTTCCCAATTTTTCCCCTTTATCCCTCTTCCACCCTGCCTCCCCCCAAGCATCCAGCATCCCCTCCCTTAGTTCATATCCTTGGGTTGTACATATAAGTTCTTTGAGTCCTCTGTTTCCTATACTATTTTTATACTATACCATTTTTATCTCTCCCCATCTATTTCATGCCTGCTAATTATGCTTTTTCTTCCCTGTACCTTTCCCCCACATTCCTTCCTTCCCCCTCCCCACTGAAATCCCTCCATGTGATGTCCATTTCTCTGATTCTGTTCCTATTCTAGTTGTTTGCTTAGTTTTTGTTTTCATTGTTTGTCTTCTTTTAGGTCCATTTGTTGATAGTTGTAAGTTTGTTGTCATTTTACTGCTCATATTTTTTATCTTCTTTTCTTAGATAAGTCCCTTTAACATTTCATAGAATAAGGGCTTGGTGATGATGAACTCCTGTAACTTGACCTTATCTGAGAAGCACTTTATCTGCCCTTCTATTCTAAACAAAAGCTTTGCTGGATAGAGTAATCTTGGATGTAGATCCTTGCCTTTCATGAACTTGAATACTTGTTTCCAGACCCTTCTTGCCTGCAAGATTTCTTCTAAGAAATCAGCTGATAGCCTTGTGAGAACTCCTTTGTAGGTAACTGTTTCCTTTTTTCTTGCTTCTTTTAGGATTTTCTCTTTATCTTTAATCTTGGGTAACTTAATGGTAATGTGCCTTGGTGTGTTCCTCCTTGGGTTCACCTTCTTTGGGACACTTTGGGCTTCCTGGACTTCCTGGAAATCTATCCAGATTGGGGAAGTTTTCCTTCATTATTTGTTCAAATAAGTTTTCAATTTCTTGCTGTTGTTCTTCTCCTTCTGGCACTCCTCTAATTTGGATATTGGAACATTTCAGGTTGTCCCAAAGGTTTGTAAGACTCTCTTCACTTTTTTGAATTCTCGATTCCTCATTCTGTTGCAGTTGGATATTTCTTTCTTTTTTTTTGTTGTTGTTGTTGCAAATTGTTGATTCCATGAATATTTTGATTTGTTTCAATTTGGTGTCTTTCATTTGTTTTTTTTGTTTTGTTTTGTTTTTTTCATTTTTCAACCAAGCTCAAGCAGATCTCTGAGCATCTTGATTACCAGGGCTTTAAGTTCTCCATCAGATAGATTGGCTATCTCCTCATCACTTAGTTCTCTTTCTGAGGTTTTGCTCTGTTCTTTGTCTTGGCACATCTGATAAGTTGTAAGGGGGCTGGGCCTTAAGTATTCATTCCCCCCAAGCAGAGCAACCATCTTTGCTTCCCTGTGCCACTGCCTTTGGGGGTGGGGCCAGAGAAGGAACAATGCAGCTTGCCTGCTTTCCCTAGCACACTTTGTGGTTGATTCTCATGTGAGACTGGGAGTTTCTCCCACCATGGTAACTGCCCTAGTCCACTGTCAACTCTGAGTCTCAGTTTCCTCTTAAGTCAGCCCTGCCTGTGCAGCCCGCCACCTCGCCTTGGCCTACCCTGCCCAACTGGTCTGCCACCTTACAGGTCTGGTTGTTCTGATTAATTTTTTCCTTAATTCCTTGGTTGTCAGAGTTCCATGCAGTTTGATTTTCTGGCACTTTTAGTTGTTTATTAATTTTAGATAAGTTGTTATCCTCCTTTTGGTTGTGTGAGGCAGCAAAGGGTTTCTACCTATGCCTCCATTTTGGCCAGAACTCAGTTTTATTACTTTTTAATTAGAAAAATTTACTTTGCATGGTTTAAATCTTCTTTTTTAAGACTAGCTTTGTGGGCTAACATGTGTTCTGTTCTGGAGAATGTTCCATGTGTTCCATGAGAAGAAAGTATATCATGCTGTTCTTTGGTGAAGTTTTCTGTGTATGTCTATTAGTCTAATTAGTCTATGGTATTATTCAAGTCCTCTCTTTCCTTGTTCATTTCTATCTGTTTGTCTATCCATTTTTATAGCAGAGCATTGAAATCTCCTACTTTTATAGTGTTTCTGTCTATGTTTACCTCCAATTCTGTCAAAATTTATTTCATACATGTAGGAGCTTTAAGGTTAGCTGCATAAATATTTACGATTACTCTATCTTCTTGGTGAATTGATACTTGTATCATTATACAATTTCCTTCTTTGTCTTTTGTGACATTTTTTACTTAAAGTCTGTCTTGTCTGACATTAGTATAGCTATCCCTGCTTTCTTTTGTTTTGCAACCATGTGCAACAGAGCACTTACTCTTAGCCCCCTACGTAATACCATCTCCCTCCTGCCCTTTGGTACTTCCCCCTTATGGAGTAAGAGTGGGTGCCTTGAGTTCCTGTTAGAATTTAGGTATGTATTACAAGATATTTTATTATTTTTCTGTAAAATCAGTTTACTAATGAACAAGTACTATGGCCACCCAGGGGTGTGGCTGGCACCCTCAGAGAAAGAGGTCTATAGAAAAATCAGAGAATTTTGCCTGTACATTCATAAGGCCACTCTGAATCCTCTCCCTGTTCCTATGTAACCACTCTAACAAATGAGATGGTGCTTCAACAATTTAAGTCCTTTTTTAAGGGTCTCTGATATTGCTCACCACTGAAATTGAATGGAGTTTAATGAATCCTTAATGCTTTAAGCCTCCTTCATCTCATCTTTTTCCAAGAGTGCTCTGTCACTTTACAATCCAGAGTTGGCTGTGGACAACACTGGTGGAGGTCTTTGAACTCTTTTCTGTGAAACTAGAAAAGGTAAGGTATGAAATATAGATTCTTGCTAGATCTATAATCAGTTTCTCCGGAAATCAGGTCCTGTGAACTAATATAACACTTTTCTTTCAGGATGAATTTTGTTGCTTATACCTGATTGCTTGTGTTCCACAGATGCTGAGACACTTCATTGTAATCTTTGAAAATACTGCCTGTAAGGAAGACCATTCAAAAGCCAGGGCAGTGCCACTAAAGCTCACTGCAACAATTATCATTCTACCAGTGGCATGGGTTCCCACTTTCATCTCCCCACCACAACCAGCTTTAGTTCTCACTGACTTCCATGTTTTTCAGAACAGCATCGTCCTATAAGCGCAAATATTCAGGTTGACCATAGATGGCTTTGTTCTTGTGGCTCTTTGATAAAAATAAGGCTAATAAGAGAGATTTGTGTGAAACTAGAGAGCTTACTGACATCAAATAATCATGAGGCATCCTGCTGATTAATGGGCCAATTATCCTGGAGGTCATCTGGTCTAAGCTTGGCTAGAAATCATTAAAACATGGGCTGTTATTCAAAGCAATAGCTGCCCTTTCAGAGCTTCCATTTTAGCCCAGAAAATAAGATGATGATCACATTTTTTACTCACTGATGGAATGTGTCTTTAAGTGATGCTTGCATCAGTTTTTCTTCATGTTTCCAAATGGGCAGCTGATCCTTGTGAATATAACCTGATTTTCCCCTTTGTGGGATTCCCAAATGTTCAGTCTCCAGTTGCTCTTTTTCTTTCTCCAAGTCATTTATATAAAAATAGACCTTTCAATATATACATCAAAGTAAAAAAGTATAGCAATTATAGAAAGTATAATGTTTATTGTGTGTATAAGGTCCTCGCTAGCTTTTCTTATTGTCATTTTGTATTTTGCTTTCTTCCTTTGGGCAGGGGTATGGAAAGCTTGCCAGTGTTTCCTGTTGGGAATAAAGGAAGCCTTCAGAAAAATATTGTATCACTTAAAATAAATTATTGATATGCTTGCCACAAGAGACAGACACACACACAAAAAAGACATTATCAGAAAATAAAAACATCTTTGGTAGGTTTAAATGTGGTAGCCCCTATTTTAATGAGTTTTTATTGGTATGCAGTGTTTCTTTGCTAAATTACTTTATTTTCCTTTTCAAGTGAGAGGAAGCTATTATTTATTTTTTAATAGATGATGACTACTGCCCTGGCTGGTGTCGCTCAGTGGATTGAGTGACAGCCTGTGAACCAAAAGGTAGCCGGTTGGATTCCCAGTCAGGGCACATGCCTGGGTTGCAGGCCAGGTCCCTAGTAATGGGTGCATGAAAGGCAACCATACATTGATGTTTCTCTCCCTCTGTTTCTCCCCCCCTTTCCTTCTCTCTAAAAATAAATAAATAAAATATTTTTAAAAATAGATGATGACTATTTTGCTTTGCTAAAGCAATACTTCAGGACAGATCAGAAAGTTTAAAAGAATTCCTTACCACTTACTGCCTATTCTAGGACAGCTGCTCATCCTGTCCTTGGTTCTAGACAATGGACCCTCCAACAGGGAGTTGACCTTCCCAGGAGACCTTCTGTGTCTTGAGTTTGGCCAGCTTCTTGGCTAACTTCTTCAATACCCTCCAATCACAATGGAATCACTGTTCTGAGAGACTCTTCAGGCCTTACCGTGTAAGATAGTGAATCCATAATGTTTTCTCATACAAGTCCTGGTATCACGCAAAGAAGTGGTAGACTTCATGAGTCTTCCTTGGCATTAATACTTTCTATTGCAACTTTATATAGTCTTGAAAATGTTTGTTTTCTTCTTTTATTAAAAAAATCTTTGTTTTACAGTATCAAAATAAAAAGAGAATCAACTGTATGGGAAAACATATTTGCCAACGATACCTCTGATAAAGGCTTAATCTCCAAAATATATAAAGAACTTACACGATTATACTCTAAGAAGACAAGCAACCCAATTAAAAAATGGGCAAAGGACTTGAACACACACTTCTCCAAGGAGGACATACAGAAGATCCAAAATCA
>PVIA01008807.1:57401-67773 GCA_004024845.1 Tonatia bakeri | reverse complement strand
CACTGTTGATGTGAGTCCCAGTTTCCTTCCCATCACTTTTGGTTCCCTGTACATTTTCCTTTATTTCACTTAGCGTAGCCTTCATTTTTCCATCTAATTTGTGACCAAATTCAACCAATTCTGTTAGCATCCTGATTACCAGTGTTTCGAACTGTGCGTCTGATAGGTTGGCTATCTCTTCGTTGCCTACTTGTATTTTCTCTGGAGCTTTGATCTGTTCTTTCATTTGGGCCTTTTTTCCCCCCTCTCAATGCACCTGTTAGATAGTGAGAGGCGAACCTTAGGTGTTCACCTGGGAGGAGTAACCCACGTGACTGTGTTGTGACACTGTATGTGGAGGAGGGGCCTGAGAGGGAACAATGGCGCTTGCTCAGCTCTCTGCCAGACTTCAGTCATTGTCCCCACTTCCCCCAAGCAAATTGGGCCCTTCTGGTGCTCATTCCCAGGATTGAGGGTCTGTGTACGTTCTAGGAGCCTGTGGGTCTCTCCAGTGAACTCTCCTGTGAGGCTGGGAGTTTCTCCTGCTGCCGCCTCAACCCCCACAGGTGTTTTCATTCAGTGGTTTGAGGTTTTATTTCCCCGAGCTGCAGCTCTAGGTTGCACGATCTGTCTCGCTTCCCAATTGTTCCTTCCAGTTTATCTGTGCACAAATGTGGGACCACCTGCTCCACCAGCCACCACCATAGCCTTGCCAGCCAGCTCCAGCCTTGTGCGTCCTGCTCCACAATCTGGCACTAGGTCCGACAGCTGCCACCTTGCCTGTCCCGGTCTTCTAGCCACTCTCGGTCCTCCTTGCCACAAGTCCTCTCCACATGTTCATCTCTGCTCTTCCTACCGGTCTGGATGAGTGTGTCTTCTTTTAACTCCTTGGTTGTTGGACTTCCATACAGTTCAATTTTCTGTCAGTTCTGGTTGTTTTTTGTTTTTAAATTGTTGTCCTTCTTTTGGTTGTGTGAGGCACAGTGTTTCTAGCTACACCTCCACCTTGGCCGGAAGTCTCCTGAAAAGCTATTTTTAGTATTTAAAATATACTAACCAAAGGCTTTTTAGTTTTTTATTTTAAAAATAACTATCCACTACCTAATAACTGTTATACAAATATATACAGAGAAAAGAATGGAGAGAAATACTCTAAAATATTAACATTACTCATGGCTTGTGGGATTCTGAAACAGTAAACTTTTGACATTCCAAAATGTCTCAAGCCCTTCTATTCTGGATAAATTAGTCAAATCTATAGCACCAAATTGCTATTAGAAACATGTTTTTAAATTTTTAATACATGAAAATAAAAGAAATGATAATCATTAATTTTAAATCTTTTGAGAGCACACCATTTGATAGGGAATAGTAGGCCAATAAAGGGCTTTAAAGCAGGGGAGTTCCAGTCATTTTTTGACTCTCACTACAACAAAATCTCTAGTCCCTAACTTAATTCTCAGCCTTTTTGACCAGGGTTTGAGCCTGGTCCCAGTTTACCATTCACTGCTAATAAGAGATGTTATTTATTTGGTTTCCTGCCCACCCTGTGTGGTCCACAGATCACTTACTCTACTCCAGGTCCTTAACTGTAATAATTATTTAACCTCATGAAGACAACCACCCTATCATATTTACACTTTTCATAATACCGTTCTTACTTGTGTTTCCTTCTTTACCTTCCTGAGAGTTCATAGTCATCCTTATAAGTACTACCTTGCAAACATTTTTAACTTTCTTGCTCTTTTCACCCATTATCCCACTAAGCCTGGCAAAAGCTTAGTTCTGGTTGAATCTTCTCCTTACTTGAATCCAAGCAGAAGTACATTGCTGAAGAAAATACATACCCAGACAGGTTTAAATTGATGCCATTAAACCACAAGGGCACTCAGCATTGCCTGAAAAACCCTACTGTATTTGCAGTTGACTTGCTAAAATAACTACTTATTTCTTCTCAAAATTCAACTGAACTCTCCTTCCTCATTTTCTTTTTTAAATTATTTTAAATCTATATTTTAGAGAGAGAGAAAGAGAAACACTGATAGTGGTTCTACTTACTTATGCATTCATTGGTTGATTATTGCATGTGCCCTGACTGGCGATGAAACCCACAACCTTGGGGTATCAGGACTTTACCCCAAGTTGGGGTATCTAACCAACTGAACCACCCCACCAAGTCCCATCTCTCCTCAAATCAACTGATGACTTCATTTCATACTGCAGTAAGTAAATAGCAAAGATGAAAATTCCTAATCTTCCCACCACCAAATCTACAAACCCATTATGTATACAGATTTTCATCTTGTGGCTTAAAAAAGTCTTTCTAACTATCAAAGGCATTCTCATCTCCCAATTTTTTTTTGGTGATTTCCTTCCTATATGTGGTTCTCCCACTTTCCCTCTCTATGATTCATTCCTCTCCCCAGGCAAACATATTTGTATAATTTTCCATCAAAAAATAAATTTTTAAGTCTCTATTCAACATTCCTCTTATTTCTGCATATTTTGTTTCTGTGTTTCTGTCACACAGTGATTCCTTGTTTTTATTTTTTTAAAGATTTTATTTATTTATTTTTAGGGAGGAAAGGGAGGGAGAAAGCGAGAGAGAGAGAATGTGCAGTTGCTGGGGGCCATGGCCTGCAACCCAGGCATGTGCCCTGACTGGGAAATTGAGCCTGTGATGCTTTGGTTCGCAGTCTGCGCTCAAGCCACTGAGCTACGCCAGCCAGGGTAAGTGATTCCTTGTTTAATACCTTTTAAATGAATATAAAAAGGCCCTCAACTCTCAAGATTTTGACACGTATAAGCAGGGAGGGCATATAAGCAATTGGATAAATACAAATTCTAAGGAAAAAGTATAAACTGAAGATATAAATTTAAGATTTTTAACTATAAAGCCCTGGATCTAGATGAGAACCATAGCATTCCAACATTTCAAGCAGAAGTCAAAAACTCAAATGTGTACTAGGGCAGAGAGGTAAACAGAAATGAGTAAATCTGTCTGGAATTAGAGAGTGCTGGGACTTACGGCCAACTATGCACTGCATGCACACTTTACAGTGTTCTACTTCAAAAACTTCAAAATACTGTGCTAAAAAAATTGTTTCTGCAAGTTATATTTGGGCCTTATTCAGGTCCACAGCTTGTAACCTTTGATTTCAAGGTTTCTTTATTTATATATTTTTCTTTTCTTTTTAAAAAATTGTTGTTCAAGTACAGTTGTCTCCATTTTCACCCCATCACACTCCCCCACCCCACTGATTCCCACCTCCCACCCTTGAACCTATACTTTGTCCATGTGTCCTTTATACATGTTCCTTGATGGCCCTTCCCCTGTTTTCCCCCAATATCTCTCTTCCCCTTCCTCTCTGGTTACTATCAGTTTGTTCTTTATTTCAATGTCTCTAGTTGTATTTGGCTTGCCTGTTTATTTTGTTGGTTAGGTTCCACTTATAGGTGAGATCATATGGTATTTGTCTTTCACCACCTGGCTTATTTCACTTAGCATAATGCTCTACAGTTCCATCCATGCTGCCGCAAAGGGTAGGATTCCTTTCTTTCTGCTGTGTAGCAGTCCATTGTGTAAATGTACCAAAGTTTTTCGATCTATTCACTCACTGATTGGCACTTAGGTTGCTTCTAGCACTTGGCTATTGTAAATTGTGCTGCTATGAACATTTGGGTGCATAGGTTCTTTTGAATGGTGTTTTGGAATTCTTAGCATATAATCCCAGAAGTGGAATTGCTGGTTTAAAGGGGAAGATAAAGCAGCAAAGCAAACTGAAGGAGAATAAATAGCCAGAGGAGTAGGAAGGAAACCAGGAGAAGTCAAGAAATAATTTTTAAGAAGTTATGGAATGGTTAACAGTGTCAAATGCAATTTACTTCATGCACCTAAGATGAAGATAGAAAAGTGTTCACTGTATTTAGCTACATAAATATTGTTGGTAACACTTGTTTTCACCAAGTTGAAGTCATATCACAAAGTATCAATAGATCAAGTAGAAGAACAAGTAGATCCTAGCGAGTGAAATAGGGCATATACAATTGACCCTTGAATAACACCCAGGGTTAGGGGTGCCAACCCCTCTGTGCAGTTGAAAAATCCTCTATGACTTTTCACTCCCCCAAAATTTAACTGCCCAGAGTAGCCACAGGGGATTGGTTCCAGAATCCCCATGGATACTGAAATCCACAAATGGTCAGGTCCCTATATAAAATGGCATAGATCAATGCATACAGTCAGCCCTCCCCATCCAGACTCCCAACCATGGATTGAAAACATTATAGGTACTTATGAAAAAATTCCATGTATAAATGGACCCACATAATTCAAACCTCTCTTGTTCAACAGTAATCTGTATACTAAAAAGGAAAACATACAGTTGTTACGATTGTCTACATATAAAGTCCTAAAGAATCTACAAAAAAGCTAGTACTAAAACTAGTAAATGAGATAAGCAAGGTCATAGAATACAAGGTCAACATAAAAATTCAATTATATTTCTATATGCTTGTGATGAACAATACGAAATTGAAATTTTTTAAATACCAGTAATTCTAACAAAATGTGTGTTAAGTTTGATACACTGAAGATAACAAAACACTGATGAAGAAATTAAAGACATAAATAAAACTGAAAGAACTACTCTGTTTGTGGATTAGAGAACTCAGTATTAGGATGTCAATTTTCTACAAATTTATATATAGAATTAAGGCAATGCTATCAAAATTCCAGCAGACTTTTTATATAGAAATTGACAAACTGACTGAAATGTACATGCAGAAATTCAAAGAACCTAGCATAAACATAACTATTTTTAAAAAGAAAAAAAGTGGGAGAACTCATTTTACCTGATTTCTAGATAGTCCAGTAATCGAGAGTGTGGTATTGAGATGAGGAGAAACAAATAAATCAATGAAATAGAGAGTCCAGAAATAGACCCATGCATAAATGGTCAAACATGGGGAGTATTACTTATATCTAGTGGGAAGAGACCAAGAATGCTGCTCAACATCTTACAATACACAGGACAGCCCATACAAGAAAAAATTACCTGGCCTAAAATATCAAAAGTTGCAAGATTGAGAAATCCTGTTTTAACAAAAAACAGGAGAGAATCTTTGTGACCTAGAATAAGGCCAAAAATTTCTCAGGGCACAAGAAGTACAAACCATAAAAAACAAAAATCAATAACCCAACTTCATCAAAATTAAAACTTTTGCTCTTTGAAAGACAGATAGAAAAATTCAAAGAAAAACCACACCTTGGGAGGAAATATTTGTAAAACACATATTTAATAAAGGACTTACATCTAGAATATATAAACAACTCTCAAAATTCAACAAATGGAACAAATTCCAAATTATATTTTTGCCAAAAAATAAAAAATGGGTAAGAGACTTAAACAGATACTTCACTAAAGACACATGTATGGCAAATAAGCACAAAAAAAGATGCCCAATATTGTTAGTCATTATGAAAATACATATTAAAACCACAACGAGTCCTGGCAGGGTGGTTCAGGTGGCTAGAGCATCATCTCTACACAAAAAGGTTGAGGGTTCGGTTCCTGGTTAGGGCACATGCGGGTTGTGGGTTTTATCCCCAGTTGGGGCGTGTACAGGAGGCAACTGATGGTTCTCTCTCCTATCGATGTTTCTTTCTTTCTATCTCTCCTCCCTCTCCCCTTTCTTCTCTCTCTAAAATCAATAGACATATCCTCAGGTGAGGATTTAAAAAAACACACCTAGATACCATAATACACCTAGAATGATTAAAATGTAAAAAACTGACAATAATACCAAGGGCTCGCAAGAAGGCAATGCAACTAGAACTCTCATACGTTGTGGAATATGTAAAATGATACAGTCACTCTAGAAAACAGTTTGGCACTTCCTTACACTGTTATTAGATAATCAACTTTAAATATCTAACCATTATAAGTAAGGCTTTATTTTTTCCTCCAAAACATATACCATATATGAGCTTTTTCCTATCTGCTCATAATTTTTCCATTTCTTCTAAGTTTATGACTATGTTCTAAATCAATGGTTCTCAAAGTGTGGTCTGAGGCTTCCTGCAGGTCACTGACATTCTTTCAGGGAGGGAATCTATGTAAGCCTTCCTTTTATAACTACATTTCTATATAAGACCAGATTTCCTTTACGTATTTCAACTGAAACAATATATCCCAAAGGACGAAATGCAGAAGCAGATATGGGAATCTAGTTATGATGGTTAATTTTATGTGTTAACTTGACTGGACCACAGGGTGCCCAGATATTTGGCTAAACATTTTAGAGGGTGTGTCTGGATGAGATTAACATTTGATGGATCTATAGACTGAGTAAAGCAGATTGCCATTCCCAATGTGAGCAGGCCTTATCCAACCCATTAAAGGCTCGAACTGAACAAAAAACTGAGTAAGAGAATTTGCTCTCTCTGCCTAATGGTTTTTGAGCTGGGACATTGGTCTTCCCCTGCCTTTGGACTTGGACTCAGAATGAAATTTAAACCAGCAACTGGCCTGGTCCTCAGGCCTTTAGACTCAGAGTGTAATTATACTATCAGCTCTCCTGAGTTACCAGGTTACAGATACTGGGAATTCTCAGCCTCCATAATCATGAGTGTGTGTATATATATATATATATATATATATATATTCAACATATGTGGTATATATTATTTCAATAACACACATATATATATGTCTCCTATTGGTTCTACTTTTCTAATAGACTGTCTTCTCTTAAGCCTAACAATAAACAGATATGTAAAACAATGCCACTCTTCTGAATAATTTTGTTTTGCTTTGGAAAACAGTCATTTTTCACTTTAAAATACGTTGTTTATGTTACTATATAATGGGCTTGGTATTTTTAAATAAGTATTTTTTAATGTTTTAATTTCTAGTAAGCTATCAATATAACCCATATAAGTAAAGCTCTTTAAAATACTTTTGAAGAAATGTAAAGGAGTTCTGAAACAAAAAAAGAAGCAGAAGCGAGCTGCTGTTTTATAATTAAGATTGCCAAAGATCTACTAGAGGAATGGAATATTAAAGTAACTCAACTTTTCCCACTATTCACAGCTAGGTAACAATTTTTCATGCTGTTTACCAAAGGAAAGATAGTTTGCCAGTTACATAAGACATACCTGATCATCCTCAGAGTCCCACTGAGCTGTTTCTTCCAAAGAGACCACATTAGAATCAGAAATAGGTGTTCTGTTCTTGTCTTGATATGATGACTGCTGCCATACATGACTGGTCAATGGAACAACCTGAAAATCAAAAGCAGATTTAAATAGAGCAGTAACAAAATCTAACATTTAGATTATATCTCCCAGTTTATAAAACTCGTTCATATATACGACATTTCAATATCACAACCACAGTTCAAGTTATTATCTTCACTTAAAAATAAGGAAACACAGGGACTTATGGTTACCCTGTTAGGACACAACATACTTTCCAATAAACCATGGCAGTTCCTTAACAGCCTATGCCCCCAGAGGTAAAAGAAGCAAGCAGAAGCAAGCAAATTAGGTGTTTTAAAATCTTAATGTTTGAGACACCTAAGAAATTAACTCTAATAATAAGGACTAAAATAAAAGTCAGGCACATTTTGTGAAAGTGGGTTGAAACAGAGCTCTCCCACTTGCATTAAAGCTGTGATGCTGCCCAAGGCTGAAACAATGCAAATGAAAAACAGCAGAGGCAATCAAACAAAAACAAACTAGGTCAAGTCACTCACAGGACTGGTTTTTGAGATTTTACCCAGTATCCCTGGAAAAGAAAAACCCAAGGCTTCCAATATTAGACTTCCTCCCAAAGAAGTAGATGCAAGGGGCAAGACAGAGACAACCACAAAATACCAAGTAGAGAATGGTACACCAAAAAACCAAAAATGAGATTACAAACTATGCTTTCAAGACATTTTTAAAATAAGAATATCTCAGATTCTCAAACAGGCAAAGAAAAAAGATATTGTGTCCACAGAAAAGGAAACTGTTATAAAATAGGCAGGTATGAGTCAAAAAAAGACTAATGCTAACAAAATATTAATAATAACAAATGTGAAAGAGCCTCTGAAGGAAAGCCAGGATCATCAGATTTTTTTCAGAACTAAAACTGTTACTACACTAACAAAACACTTTTTATAGAGCACTTACAACAAGGTGTTTTGGTCAGAGAAAGGCCTGATTAACTGAACATCCATTCAATAACTAAAGAGATTTCTAAGATATCAAGTCTTCCAAGAGGTTTTTCTCAAAAGATAGAGCACCATGGGGCACACCCACATTGCTTCAATGGTTTTCTTCCCCCCTTTTTATTGAATGTACTGGGGTGACATTGGTTAACTTTCAATGGCAATTTTTAAGAGATAAAGCATAAAAAACAAAAAAGCTGTTTTACAAACTCATTTTGGAAATTTGAAATCCATAAATATATAATATTACAGCCAGTGTTGTGGCACAGCTATTCTCTGGGCCCTCCAAGAAAGAAGAATGCTCAAATGAAAGTTCAAAATGCCTATTTACTGCAGCTAAATAATACTGGGGGTGGAGCATGAGAGTTCTTGTCTTTGAAAATGACTGATTCATAACAGCTTACAAAGAGAGGGTTCAATTCAAGAATAGTTGTAGAAAATTAATGATACAATATGAAAAAACTAGCACTTTTGACAAGTATCCCAAAGTGCAAGAATAAGAACATCCCTCCTCACTGTATTGTCTAAAAGGAAATGCAAGTAAAAATTAAGCATTGAAAAGTCCATTTCCCAGAACTCCTGATTTTTATTACCTACCTGACTGTTTAGACTTCATCAAAGACACCATTTCTAATACATATGTTTGATGGGCTTTCCCACAGTCACCTCTGGATCGTAGAGTAACCAAAATTCTAGATGGATGATTCTTAAAATAAGTGCTCCAAAAATAAGAGGGTGTCATCAGCACCCTCTTATTTTTTGATAACACCCCATGAGGGTGTTATCAGGGTGTTCCCTGACTGACGTTAAATGCCTTTTGATATAAATTAAGTTTATTTTATTTTATTTTATTTTTTTAATCTTCACCAGAGGATATTCTTTCACTGCTTTTTAGAGAGGAAGAGGGAGAGAAAAACATCGATCAGTTGCCTCCCAGGGATCATATGCTCCCAGACCAGAGATCCAACCACAACTTAGGTATATGCCCTGGTAGGGAATCAAACCAGCAACCCTTCAGTTACAGCAAGACAATCCAACCAATTGAGCCACATTGGCCAGGGTGATATAAATTAGGTATTCAAGAGTCCTTCCCTGAGCCAGTTTTTAATATTAAAAGTTAACTGACTTCCAACTATATGCTGTCTAGAAGAGAGACAGTTTAGATCTAAGATCAGACAGGCTGAAAGTGAAAGGATGGAAAAAGATATTTCACGTAAATGGTAACCAAAAGAGGACAGGAGTGTCTATGCTAATACCAGACAAAAAGACTTTAAATCAGTAACTGTTACAAGTGACAGAGAAGGACATTATATAATGACGAAAGGGTCAACTCACCGGAAGATTTAAAAGTATTTATGCACCAAACCTCAGAGCTCCTAAATTAATAAGGAAAAGTTTGAAAGAATTAATGGGAGAGATACTCAGCAACACAATAATATTAAGAGACTTTAATACCTCACTTTCAATGAATAGAACAATTAGAACAACAATCAGGAGAATAGAGGAACTGAACAAACACTATAGACCACTGGACCTGACAGAAATATATAGAACACTCTACCCCAAAATAGATGAATATACATTTCTCAAGTACACATGCAACATACTTCAGGATAGAACACATAAGGCCACAAAACAAGTCTTAACAAATTCAAGAAAATTGAGTTCATACACACTATCCTTTCTAATCACAATAAAATGAAGTTAGATGTCAACAGAAGAAAAACTTGAAATTCCACAAATGTGAAAATTAAACAATATACTCTCAGAAAAACAACAGGTCAAACAAATCACAAGAGAAATTAGAAAATACTCTGACACAATAAAAATAAAAACACAAATTACCAAAATTTATGGGATGAAACAAAAGCAGAGATAAGGGGAAGTTTATGGCTCCCTATAATGGTGTCATTTTCTTTTTTTAACAAGATCACAAATTCACAACCTATAATATACATCAAGGAATTTGCAGAAGAACAAACTAAACCTGAAGCAGGCACAAGGGAGAAAATAATAAAAATTAGAACACAAAAAAACAAAATAGTGAGTAGGAAAAATAATTACACTAAAAGTTGTTTTTAAAACATATTAACAAAACTGACAACCCCTTAGCTAGACTAAAAAAAAAAAAAAAAAAAAAAAAAAAAAAAAAAAAAAAAAAAAAAAAAAAAAAAAAAAA
>PVIA01008807.1:0-57301 GCA_004024845.1 Tonatia bakeri | reverse complement strand
AGAATAATATGAACAACAGTACACTAACAAACTGGAAAGCCAAGAAGAAATGCATAAATTCCTGGAAACACACAACTGCCAAGGCTGAATCATGAAGAAATAGAAAATCTGAATAAACCTACAATTAGAGAAATTAAATGAATAACAAAAGAACCTTCCAAAGGTGAAAATCCAAGGACCAGATGGCTTTACTCCTGAATTTGACCAAACATTTAAAGAATTAACACTAATCCCCCTAGCGCTCAAAAAAAAAAAAAAAAAAAAAATGAAGAGGAAGGAACATTTTCTATCTCATTCTATGAGGTCAGATTACCCTGATACATATAGCCAGATGAAGATACTACAAGGAGAAAAAAACTACTACAGAACAATAGCCCTCTTAATGGATACTGATGTAAAAGTCCTCAACAAAATACTAGCACACAAAATCCACAGCACATTAAAAAGATTATACATCATCAAGTAGGATTTAACTCTGGAATGCAAGGATGATTCAACATATAAAACTCAATGTGGAAGAAATAATACTATTAAAATTTCAATACTATCAAAAGTCATCTACAGATTCAATGCAATCCCTATGAAGATTCCAGTGACTTTATATATACATACATACATATATATATATATATATACACACACACACACACACACACACACACCCATTTATATGGAACCATAAAAGACCCCAAATAGCCAAAAAGAAAAATTCCTAGGGAAAAAGAACAAAGCAGAAAGCATCATGCTTCCCAATTTCAAACTGTATTATAAAGCTACAGTAATTAAAACAGTATGGTGGTGACATAACAGCACACAAAATAGACCATGTAGCAGAACTGAGAGCCCAAAAATAAACTGGTTATATGGTCAATTAATATTTGACAGGAGAACCAAGTATACTAAAAGGAGATTTAAATGACAGTCACTTCAATAAATGGTGCTGGGGAAATTGAATATTCACATGTAAAAGAATGAAACTGGACCCTATGTTATACCACTCACAAAAATTAACTCAAAATGGATTAAATACTTAAATGTAAGGCCTGACACCATAAAAACTCCTAGAAGAAAACAGAAAAAAACTTTTTGTCATGGGTCTTGGTACTGATTATTTGGAAATCACACCTACAGCACAGCAACAAAGTTAAAAATAAACAAATGGCACCACATAAAACTAAAAAGCTTCTACACAGCAGAAGAAACCATCAACAAAATGAGAAAACCTGCAGAATGGAAAAAAATTTGCAAATTATATATATAATAAAAATAATATCCAAAAGATATAAAGAACTTCTACAAATCAATATCAAAAAAATAATAATAATCCTATTTTAAAATGGGCAAAGGACCTGAATAGACATTTTTCCAAAGAAAATATATGACTGGCCAAGATACATGAAGAGAGGTTCAACATTACTAGTTATCAGGGAAATTCTAATGAAAAGCACATTAAGATATATATCACCTAATGCCTGTTAGAATGGCCATGATAAAAAAGACAAGAGATAAATGCTGGAGTTGATATGGAGAAACAGGAACCCTTGTGCACTCTTGCTGAGATTATAAATTGGTATAGACACTATGGAAAATGCAATATATGGAAGTTTCCTGAAAAGTTAAAATGGATGTACTGTAAGATCCAGCAATTCCACTTCTGGGAATATATCCAAAAGTAACAAACACACTAAAGATAAAAGATATCAAAAAGATATCTGCACCCCCACAGTCATAGCAGCATTATTTATAACAGCCCAAACACAACTTAAGTACCCATTAATGGATAAATGGGTTAAGTTGTGGTATATATACCATGGAATATTATTCACCCCAAAAAATTCAAAAAAGGAAATCCTACCATTTCCAACAACATAGCTAGACCCTGATGGCATTATGCTAAGTGAAATAAATCAGACAGAGAGACAAATGCTGTATGATCTCATTTACATGTGGAATCGAGAACACTCACAGAAAAAGAAATCAAATTTGTGGTTACCAGAGACAGGTGTTGGGGAGAGGGGGAAATGGAGAAAAGTGGTGGAAAGGTACAAACTTCCAATTATAAGACAGAGAAGTACTAAGAATGTAAAGTGTAACATGATGAGTATAGTTAAAACTGCTGTATGGCTACATTCCTTTTGATTTCAAAATATCTTTGTGAAACTGGGTTTTAGGAGATCCTTCTGATAAAAAAAAAAGCTTTTGTGAAAATCGGCACAGAACAGGAAATGGGGGTAGCATGGTTGAATTCCAAAGTTTGAGAAGCTGTACAGAATCCAACAGGCACATAAATTCCATTAGTAAGTATTTGTGGCTAAAAATTTTTTTAATTTTTTTCTTCTAAAGCAAAAACAAAAACTGCTATATGATATACAGGAAAGTTGTTAGAGTAAATCCTAAGAATTCTCATCACAAGGTGAATTTTTTTCTTTTAATTGTATCTACAGGAGACGACAGATGTTAACTAAATGATAGTATTAATCATTTCAAAATATTTAAACCCCTTCATGATAAAAACACTCAACAAACTCAGAATGGAAAAAATTACATTAACATAATAAAGGCCATTTACTAATACCTACAACTAATATCAAACTCAATGATGAAAAACTGAAAGCTTTTCCTCTAAGAAAAGAAACAAGGCAAGCATGCCTGCTCTTCAACATAGTACTGGACGCCCTAGCTAGAGCAATTAGGCAAAAAGTAAATAAATGGTATCCAAACTGGAATAGGAAGAAGCAAAATCATCTTTGTTCACAGATGACATAATTTACAACACAGGAATTACAAAAACAGTCCCATTTACAATAGCATTACAAAGCTTAAAATACTTCAGAATAAACTTTACCAAGACGGCAAAAAATCTGTACATTGTACAAAACAATGCTGCCAAGAAAATTTTTTAAATGAAAATAAATGGAAAAACATCGTGTTCATGGATTAGAAGACTTAATATTGTTAAGATGTCCATACTATCCAACACATTCCATATCAAATTCCAGTGAAAAATCAAAAAATCCTTATGAAACCTCAAGGGACCAAAAATAACCAAGACAATTTTGAAAAAGAATAAAGTTGGAGGATTCACACTACTTGACTTTTAAATACATTAAATAGCTACAGTAACCATAACAGTGTGGCATTGGAATAAAGACAGACAAATAGATCAGTGATTTTCAATCCTTTTCACTTCCTGGCATAAAGTAATTACTAAAATTCTATAGCATACAATGTGTGTGTGTGTGTATGTATACATATACTTTTTTTTTTGGGGGGGGGGCAATCTGACCAAAAAAATTGGTATAATTTTGATCCATTCACACTGGACAGCTATTATTTTTTTTTTAAAGATTTTATTTATTTATTTTTTAGAGAGGGAAGGGTGAGGGAGACAGAGAGAGAGAAACATCAATGTGCGGTTGCTGGGGGACAAGGCCTGCAACCTAGGCATGTGCCCTGACTGGGAATCGAACCTGCGATGCCTGATTCGCAGCCCTCGCTCAATCCACTGAGCTACGCCAGCCAGGTGGACAGCTATTATTGTATTGGCTGTCGACATTTTTTTTTCGTTTACAATCTAAGGGAAAAAGAGGTCATTGCCCCTGGCTAAATAGTCAGGTATTGCATGTTTTAAAAATTCTTGCAGCACACTGGTTAAAAATGCCTGCAACAGACCAATGAAACAGAATATACATCCTAGTAGTAAACCCTCCCATATATAGTCAAATGAATTTTGACAAGGGTGCCAAGATCACTCAAAGGGTAAAGATAGTCTTTTCAACAAATGGCACTGGAAAAACTGCATATCCACATACAAAAGAATGAAGTTAGACCCTTTTCTAACATCATATACAAAAATTAACTCAAAATGGGTCGAAGACTTAAATGTAAGACCCAAAACTATAAACTCTTAGAAGAAAACAGAGCAAAATCTACACGACAATAGATTTAGCAATGATTTCTTGGATATCATACCAAAGGCATGGGCAACAAAAAAAAATGAACAACAGACAAACTGGACTTCATGAAAATTTTAAATTTTGTGTATCAAAAGACACTACCAACAGAGTAAAAGGCAACCCTTTTTACTCTGAATGAGAAAAATATTTGCAAATCATATACCTGATAAAAATAATATCTAAAATATATAAAGAACTCCTAAAACTCAACAACAGAAAAATCACCTGAATAACAAATGGACAAAGAACTTAGACATTTCTCCCAAGATATACAAATGGCCAATAAGTATATGAAAAGATGCTCAACATCACCAATCATCAGAGAAATGCAAATCAAAACTACAATGAGATATCATCTCACACTAATCAGGATGGCTACTATTAAAAATAGTAATAACTGTTGGCCAGGATATTGAAAACTTGGCACCCTAGTTGGTGGGATATAAAATGGTACAACCACCATGAAAAACAGTGCGGAGGGTCCACAGGAAATTAAAAATAGAACTGCCATATGATCCCACAATCCCACTTCTGGGTATATCTCCAAAAGAACTGAAAGCAAGTCTCTTTGTAAAAAAGTTTCACAGTTTCTCATGAAACTAAACATATCCTTACTATACATTCTAGCAACCATGCTCCTTGGTATTGACCCAAATGGACTGAAAACTTATGTCGGGGAGGAGGGTATAAGAGGACTGACTAAATGGTAATGGAAAAAATACAATAAAAATAAATTATAAAAAAAATTTTTAAAGAAAACATGTGTACACAAAAATTTGCACATGGATGTTTAGAACAGCTATATTCATAACAACCAAATCCGAAAGCAACTGAGATATCTTTCAGCAGGTGAATGATAAATAAACTATGCTATATCCAGACAACAGAATATTATCCAGCACTAAAAACAAAATGAACTACCAAGCCATCAAAAGACACGGAGAAGCCTCATGTAGTACTATAATGGTGGATACACATCCTAATACATTTTCCAAAAACAACAGAATTTATAATGCTTACAGTGAACCCTAATGTAAACTATAGACTGTGGATGTCAAGGTAGCTTCATCTATTATAACAAATGCACAACAGTGGGATGTTAACAGTGGAGGAGGGTAGTGGCAGTACGTAGATGGGGAATTTCTGTACTGTCCAGTCAATTTTTCTGTGAACCGAAAATTGCTCTTAAAAACAAAGTCTGTTAAAACACAACAAAAATAAATCAGAGCCCTGGGCCAGTATGCAAGTGGTTAGGAAGTCATCATTCCCATCTCTACCAGAAGAAAACAAGCTAAACAAACTGAAAATCAGTATCTCGTCTTACATCCATCAAAGAACTGAAATCAAGGTCAAACTACAGTCCCAAAAACCACAGAGACAGACAAGCAAATATAGAGAATCACAGCTTACTGGAGCAGCATTCCTGCTTAGAGAGAATCACAGCTTACTGAAGCAGACACCCTCACAGGAGCCAGCACTAGGATAGGAAAATCTAAATGGTAACTAACAATTTGCTAGAGGCTCAGGGTGGAATTTGCTAGAGGCTCATTTTGAAATGTAAATGCTCCAGGTAAACTCTTAGAGGGGGTCCTTACACTTTTTTGAGTTCTACCTCCAAGAACTATACAGGGTTCCCACAGTTGACAGAAAACTCTTGTCCTGTTTCTGGCAGGAGGAGAAAAGGAGCCATTGTGAAATAAGCCCAGAGCATTCTGCTCCTAGTAAGATCTGCCCTCCAAAGGAACTGTTTTACCAGAGCCTAGACAACTGGAGTTACAGCAGAGACTAAGTGACCCAGAGAAAGAGATAAATACCCAACTCTAGCCCCCTTCTAGCCTTCCTGTCTCACCTAAGAAAAAAACTGAGGAACCCTAGTGAAGATTAGAGCCCAAGGGGAAGACTGAGACCCAATAATGGAATTACAGAACATCTCCCCTCCACCAACATTTTACCACATCATCTGGGCTCCTCATACTAACAAGGGACTATAACTGAAACAGCACAGAACAGACCTTATTTAAGAAGTCCTTGGAAAAACCTATATACAACAAGGGAGACACAAATAAGGTCATGAGGACAAATTTCAGTCTCTGACAACTACAGGTACAGCAAACAGTAAACACAACCTCACCTCTAGCCAGGTAAAGATAAAACTTCACACTAAAGGCCCACTTACTTCAGTACTTTTCATATTCATTCAGTACATGTCTGGCTTTCAAAAAAATTGTAAGACATACTAAAAGACAAAAACAAACAAATGAAAACAGTTTGGACATCCAGCCAAGATGGAGGCGTAGGTAGACACACTGTGCCTCCTCGCACAACCAAGATAGGGACAACAACAATTTAGAAACAGAATAACAACCACAACTGACAGAAAACTGAACTGTATGGAAGTCGGACAACCAAGGAGTTAAAATAGACACCTTCATCCAGACCAGTAGGAGGGGTGGAGTCAGGCAGCCAGGTGGAAAGGGGTTGAGGCATAAAGAGTGGTGGGACCGAGTGTGTAAGGCATCCCGGGCGCACAAGTCCTCAGTTGGTGGACCCTGTGTGTGCAAGCGGTGGCTGGCAGACCCCGGCCTCAGGGTGGCAACCAGCAGACTCAGCAAGGTGGCGGTTGCAAAGCGAGACACTGTGCTCAAGCCAGGGTCCCGGCACCAGGAAACAGATCCTTAGGGCACTGACTGAAAACACCTGTTGGGGTTGAGGCGCAGGGAGAGACTCCCAGCCTCACAGGAGAGGTCACTGGAGAGACCCACAGGGTCCTAGAACATGCACAAGCCCACCCACATGGGAATTAGCACCAGAAAGGCCCAGTTTGCTTCGGGGAAGCAGCAGAAAGAACTGAAGTCCGACAGAGAGCAGAGCAAGCGCCATTTTTCCCTCTCGGACCCTGCCCCCACATACAGTGTCACAACCTAGAAACGTGGGTTGCCCTGCCCTGGTGAACACCTAAGGCTCTGCCCCTCATACATAACAGACACGACAAGACCAAAAAAATGGTCCAAATGGAAGAACAGATCAAAACTCCACAGCAAATACAACTAAGCAACCAAGAGATAGCCAACCTATCAGGTGACAGTTCAAAGCACTGGTGATCAGGATGCTCACAGAATTGGTTGAATTTGGTCGTAAATTAGATGAAAAAATGAAGGCTATGCTAAGTGAAATGAAGGAAAATGCACAGGGAACCAACATTAATGGGAAGAAAACTGGGGCTCAGATCAATGAGTGGACCAGAAGGAAGGAAGAAACATCCAATCAGAAAGACTGAAAAAACAAGAATTCAAAAAAATGAGGAGAGGTTTAGGAACCTCCAGGACATCTTTAAACATTCCAACATCCGAATTATAGGGGTACCAGAAGGGGAAGAGGAAGAGCAACAAGTGGAAAAGTTATTTGAACAAATAATAAAGGAGAACTTCTCCAATCTGGCAAAGGAAATAGACTTCCAGGAAGTCCAGGAAGCTCAGAGTCCCAAAGAAGTTGGACCCAAGGAGGAACACACCAAGGTACATCATAATTACATTAGCCAAGGTAAAAATGAAGGAGAGAATCCTAGAAGCAGCAAGAGATAAGGAGACAGTAACCTACAAAGGAGTTCCCATCAGACTGTCAGCTGATTTCTCAAAAGAGACCTTGCAGGCAAGAAGGGGCTAGAAAGAAGTACTCCAAGTCATGAAAGGCAAGGACCTACATCCAAGGTTGCTCTATCCAGCAAAGCTTTCATTTAGAATGGAAGGGCAGATCAAGTGCTTCTCAGATAAGGTCAAGATAAAGGAGTTCATCATCACCAAGCCCTTATTTTATGAAATGTTAAACGGACTTATCTAAGAAAAAGAAGATAAAAAACATGTTTAGTAAAATGACAGCAAACTCACAATTATTAACAACCACACCTAAAACAAAAACAAAAACAAACTAAGCAAATAACTAGAACAGGCACACAACCACAGAAATGGAGATCACATGGAGGGTTAGCAACAGGGGAGTAGGAGGAGGAGAGGGGGAAAAGGTACAGAGAATAAGTAGCATAGATGGTAGGTAGAAAATAGACAGGGGAGGGCAGGAATAGTATGGGAAATGTAGAAGCTAAAGAACTTATGACACATGGACATGAACTAAAGGAGGGGAATGTGGGTGGGAGGGGGTGTGCAGGGTGGAGGGGAGTGAAGAGGGGATAATAGGACAACTGTAATAGCATAATCAATAAAATATATTAAAAAAAAAGAAAACAGTTTGAAGAGACAGGAATAACCAGACTGAAATACGGCAGAGATGATGGAGTTTCAGTTTGAAAATATGAAAACATTCTGAAGATGAATGGTGATAATGGTTACAGAACAATGTGAATGTACTTAATGCCACTTAACAAAGGTTAAAATGGTAAATTTTATATTATGTATATTTCACCACAATTAAAAAAAAATCAAGAAGGAAAAAAAGAAGGATGCCAAACTATAAAAAGACATGGAAAAAACGTAAATGCATATTGTTAAGTGAAAGAAGCCATTTGGAATGGCTACATATGATATGATTCTAACTATATGACAGTCTAGAAAAGGCAAAACTATAAAAACAGTAAAAATATCAGTGGTTTCCAGGTTTTCAGAGGAAGGGAGAGATGAATAGGTGGAACAAAGGGAATTTTTAGGACAGTGAAACTATTCTGTATGGTACTGTCAGATATATGTCATTACACATTTGTCAAAACCCACGGAATGTACAGAAAGAACCCAAATATAAGCTATGAACTTTAATTAATAAAAGTGTGCCAACGTTGGCTTACAAATTATAATAAATGTAGCACACAAACAAGGAAAATAGGGGAGGGAGAGAGGGTATATGAGAATTTTGTACTTTCTGCTCCATATTTCTGTAGACATATATTGTTCCAAAGTCCTGACCTGTGTGGCTCAGTGAGTTGAGTGTTATCCCACAAAGCAAAAGGCTGCTGATTCGATTCCGGATCAGGGCACAAGTCTGGGTTGCAGGCCTGAACAGGGCTGGGGCGTGTGCAAGAGGCAATCTATTGATGTTTCCCTCACACATCGATGTTTGTCTCCTTCTCTTACTCCCTCCCTTCCCTCTCACTAAAAATAAATAAAACCTGTTTAAAAATCTTTTTTAAAAAATTGCTTCAAAAAGAGTTGATTAATTTTTTTAAATAGGCACTGTGACAGAAGACCAACAAAGAAATATAAAGAAATATTCATATATTACTTAAACTATTCCAAGGCATAAATAAAAATGTTCTCAATATCTTGTATGAAGGCAGCATAATACTGATGCCAAATTTGACAATTAAACAATTTGACAAGAAAACACCAAAAAAATTATCATTTCTAAAGCATCTCCAAATAAAATCCAGCAGTTCCTTAAGAGAAGAACACACTATGATTAATAGTTTTTAGCCTAGGAGCACAGGAAAAGATTAAGAATAAAGTATGTGTTAATGGGTCAAAAAAGATTAATATTGTACAGTGTAAATTAACTTGGTGATGGGGAACAGAAAGGTGAAGGCACTCAGGCCTCTTTCCTCTCTTTCTAAGCAATGATAACCTGCTGATGGGAGGAGGATCTGAACACTGGGTGAAGGCTAGAGAGTAACAGTGAAGATGGGAAAGCTAAGGGGGAGACATAAAAAGATTTCCCAACACTGCTGATGACCCACCCTGCCATCCTGACCCGTTTGGTTCATTCAGTTGGGCATCACCCTGCAAAGTGAAGGGTCATTGGTTTCACTGCAGTCAAGGCACATGCCTGGTTTGCCAGCTGGGTCCTGGTTGTGGCACGTGCAAGAGACAACGGGATCAATGTTTCTCTCCCTGCTTTTCCCTCTCTCTAGAAATAAATAAATAAAATCTTACAAAAAAAGAAAGGTCAGAGACCAAGAATTTGTAGTGATACCACTCTGCAGAACTGAATTATTTTCCCTAATACAGCCCAGAAATTTAGGTTTGAAATGATTCACAGTGAATGGTCTGTAGGACCAGCATATAAGACCAACACAGCAAAGGCTCTGAATTTTCACTTCCCTGAACTCTTAAAAAGACGTGGTTTTAAGTCTGGTCACATTTCACTTTGAATTTAAACAGTTCCCTGCCTTAGCTCAATTTCACTACCAGAACTACAAAAGCAATCACTACCATATACATTATCACTACAACATCCTTATTATGTAGTAAAAGAGACATCAGAGAGTGAATCAGATGCTACAATTTTGTCATTTAACTCGAACTAAACTGAAAGAAATTATTAATGTTTCCTATTATTTGGTCTCATCCTTTGAATATAGTGCATTAAGTACTACACAACAAACTCATCTTCAAAAAATTTTATAGTTCAGAAATTTCTAGCAAGAAACATTAAAGTTTCTCCCTTATACATTTTGTAACTTATTCCAGTAAGTTTTAATGTATCAGTGAACTAAACAAAAAAATTGTAGTACTCTTCATATTATTTTAAAACTATCTTTAATATAGCACACCATCTATCTACACCTTCATATTTTGAGGTAAATAAAAGAATATTGGATTTTTCTTTTAAAAAAGAAACCCCCTGGGGGAAAAACACTCTGGGCTCAAAGAAGCAAAACATTTTTTTATTACACTTAGATAAGTCCCTGTTAAACAGGATAATTTTTCCACATCTCATGTAAAAGTATTAAAAGTGATTTAACTACAACATTCCCCCTTAGGCTTGAAGATATAAATTAAATTTAATTAAGTGAAGTCTTAAAACATAAAAGTTAGAAGAATTTGTCCACAAGTGTGGCTTTAATTACGGTCTACGTGTATGGAGACAACTCACAACTTCAAATCTCCAGCTCAAACCCTTCCTCTGCTCTCCAAACCCAAACTGATAACCTTAACAACCCATCCCAGCTCATCCCATCACCAACCCCCATGGCCACCACCCACACCATGTACCTGGCCATATCTCAATATCTGGCACAACAACTGATCCAATAACCTAACACCTGGACACCTTCTTGCCCTTATGTTCCACATCTAATCCATTATTAGTGTAATAATAATGTAAAATTAATGTATTAAGTGGTGATTTTACCTCTTAAATGTCTCGAATCAGTCTATTTTCTGTACTCACCAACAATTCCCTATTCCAAAATAGCATCATATTTTTCCTGGCAATACCGTAACCTCTGCTAATTAGCATCCCAGATCTATTATTGCTACCCTCCACCCCACCCTGCTGTTAAAGCTGTTTTCCACTCTGCTATAAAGTGATCTATCTAAAACACAAACATTATCCTATATGGCCTTCTTGTTCAAAACATTTTCATTAATTTCCCAAACCTCCAGGGATCGGGAAAACCTGCACATAGCACACAAGTCTCAATTGAAATCTGTGCTCAACCCACATTGGCCTTCGGTTTCCTGAAAAATACCATGCTTTCTCTAACCAACGGTACCTTTACCTGTGCTTTTCCCTCATCTAGAAGGCTCTTTCCCTTACGTTTCCTAACTGACCTTAATCTGACTTCAGATCTCAGCTATATCACATAACTTCCTGAGGGAAGCTTTCTCCAGCTTCACTAACAAAATCAGATTCCCTTACTGTATGCTTTTGAAACATGTCAACACATATCAGTTTTACTTTTATTTATGGCACCACCTACATTTTGTCTGCCTTTCTCTCTAGACTAAACACTCAAAAGTCAGATATAAAAAATGTTTGGGTTGGTGCTCTCCCTCCCTAGAGCACGCCCATGCCTTTCTTCTTCCTCAGGCCTGCATCTCCTAAACTCTAAGGATCCCCACAATTCTTGCAAATAAGGGAGCAACAGGCAGCAGCAGGCGCCGACCTGGTTAACCCCCTTAAACCTGTCTCCAAGCACCCCTTTCCAGTGAGCCAAAGTAGCCTCGCTTAGGCTCTCTTCTATTGCTTCTATCCTAAACCCTTTCTTGTTTCACCATCCCCAGTTTTAATAAACATACTGAAAAAAATAAAGTTGGGTTCACCAAGGTTCATTTGCATCCAGTACAAATGCACAGCTGTGTGAATGCCCAACAATAGATGCTCAGTGAATCAGAGTTCCACTGGAATACACACCAGGCAAAACAACTATTAATATTCTTTAATGATTAATAGTTCATAGCATCACTGACCAACAGATTTTTCTGTAATGACGGAAAGATTCTATATCTGCATTGTCCAGTACGGTAGCCACTACTCAAGTGTGGCTACTGAGCACTTGGAAAGTGATTGGTGCAACAGAGGCACGGAATTTTTTAATTTATTTACTTTTAATGCCACTGACTACTGGATTGAACAGCACAGGTCTATAGAACTTTTTCTGTCTTTTCAGTTGTACTTTTTTTGTTTAACTCTTCAGTTTACATGTTGCCTAAGGGAAGCCCCAGTCAATAAACTCTAGGCTTCTTTTTGTCCCCACAATGTACACTGTACAGCATAGAAACTTAATAAATGATAACTTGCTATCTGAATCGTTTTTCTCGCTGAAAAGCAATTAATTAAATGCAATTATTTTCAAAATGATCTTCAGGAGCCAACCATAAAAACAGCTCTTCCTCCATTGTGGCGCTTTATAGTTTTCCAGACTGGACCTGTGGCAAACCACCTGCACTTATAAGCTCCTCCTACTCACTGGGAGCCCCTTTACTGCTACAAAGAGATGAACACAATCCGCGAGGAGCCACTAGAGACTAACTACCCAACGCCAGAGTACGTAACCCACACTAGTCCCGCAGGGCAGCCCCGCACTCACGCGAACTAATCTAATTGTCTTCCCAACATGATAGTCCCTGGGCAACCACCCTCACCACTCCGACACCGCCCTTTCCACCTACTCCGAAGCACGATAGAACCCACCTCCTCCCAAAAGCTTTTCTTAACTATACAAGCTGGTAATACTAGCTCCTCTGAACACCTGGTGTTATTCAAAAGGCGCGGGGCCCACCGAAGGGCAGAAACGTTTGGTCTCTGCCAAAAAGAACGAGAGGTTGTACTCAGCCAGAACCTAAGTAAGAGTCGGGAGAGCCCTTACAAGCCTTTTAAAAGCGCGCTTATTCTATGTCAGAAACGGTGACAGGCAGAGAGCAGGAGGGAGCACGGTCAGAGCACCAGCGGAGCGCTCTGGGTTGACCCGTCACCCCGCCCCGCTGGCGGCCCACACCTCCTCCCGGCCTGGCCCACCTTCTCCAGGCCGGTTGGCTCGCTCTCGGAGTAGCGGTGCTTGGGCAGCGACGTCGGAGGCAAGGTCCCGCCGGGGTGCGCCTGCAGCCAGGCTTTGGCCTCCTCATCCTCCTCGTCGTCGGTACTTTCCAGAGGCTGGCTCTCATAGTTAAAGTCCGCGTCCAGTTCCCGCCTTTCCTCTACCTCCTCGTCCTCCACTGTTACCACTTCATCCTCATCCAAGTTCTCCGGCTTCTCCACCTCTTCCTTCTCCTCCTGTACCTCCTCCTCCTGCACCTCCTCCTCCTCCTCTCCCGCCTCCTCTTCCTCCTCCTCCTCGAGCTCGCCAGGCCAAGGCAGGTCCTCAGGCTCCATGTTGGTGTCACGCTCTCCGAGGTTGAGGAGGAGGAGAGGGAAGGGGGGAGGGAGAGGAGGGGAAGAGAACTGACTGGCGGTTGCGACCTCACGCAGGCGCAGAGACCGCTGCCTCCCTGAGCCCCGCGCCGCGCAGCGCGGACGGGGCGGGGCCGAGAGAAAGCGCGCGTTGCTAAGGACGCCCCGCGGGGACGGGCGGGAAAGCTTGAGAAGGGGGTGGGGGATAGGTGACGCCACCAGCCCCGTCCTCGTCACGGCCAGTATCTTGCTCACGGAAGTGTAAGCTCACAATAAACCCAGACTAAGCTCCTCTCAAGGGAGGGGGAACTTAGTACTCGGCTGGGCAGGGCCAAGACTGAATTTTGCCCCTGCATGGAGGGGAGAGCATAGACTAGGACAAAATTATGACAAACTTGCAAATGATAAATTTTTAAAGGTTGAGTGCCTAAGGTGTGACAGGCTGTTTGATGGGCATTTGAACCTTAAGGGTAGTATAGGAGTTAAGTAAGGAATGGGCGCCGGTATCAGAGAAATGGGGAGTTTGAATCCTGACGTCACCCCTTGCAAGTGGTGTGACTGAGCCTCTATCAAATGAGGATAATGGCCCGTTGAATAGGATAGTTATGATAATCAAAGGAATTAACCAATGTGAAGGACTTAATGGTAGATATTATTCATTGACTATTAGGCAGTAACTCATTAAATGCTTGCAGTTCTTGAGACATATTATCATTTTATATTTGAAAACTCTAAGGGTCAGAAAATAACTTGCCCAAAGCCTCTTACCTAGAAGGTGGCAGGCTGAGTCAGTGCCATCCCAGGTCTTCTGTAAGTCCAGTAATTGCCCTGGCCCAGACCTATCAGCTAGTGAAGGAGAAAAGAGCAAATATTTATTCAGATAGTACTTAAGTTCTGAGGTTAGTCAATGACTTTGAAATGCTTTAGAAAAAAAGATTTCCTGATCACGACAGGAACCCCTATAAAATGAATGGCAAATTGAATCTTTAGATGCTTAGATATTGCTAAGGATATAGCCATAACTAACACGGAATCAGCAAATCTTCATGGTATTACTCACAATAGCAGAGATAAATTGGCAATGATACTGGACCAACATCGACGGGGTAATTTTAGGGGTGTTTCCAAAAATGTGTGTCCTATCCGCCAAAGACTCAATCCTGGCAAAACTGTAAAAGTAGAACTCAGACTGGAGCCCAAGGCCTCTCAGGGTCCCTTCTCACACCTCTCGGTGGACTACAAGTACCACTGACCCTGGAACAACGTGAGTTTGAACTGTGCAGGTCCATTTACGTGCTGATTTTTTTCAACAGATTCTGTAAATGTATTTTCCTTGTAATTTTCTTAATTTCTTTTCTGTAGCTTACTTTAGTATAGGTATATGGCATATAATACATATAACATACAAAATACGTGTTAATCCTGTTTATATTATTGATAAGACTTCTGGTCAACAGATTATTAGTAGTTAAGTTTTGCAAAAGTCAAAAGCTATACACAGATTTTCAATCATGCAGGGTGGGAGGTGGGGGCTTCTGCTCTTTGCCCAATGGTTGAACTTCAAAACCTAATTAGCCCTGCCTGGTGTGGCTCAGTGGATTGAATGCCAGCCTGGGAACCAAAGGGTTGCAGGTTTGATTCCCAGGTAGGGCACATGCATGGGTTGTCAGCTAGGTCCCCAGTTGTGGGTGCATGAGAGGCAACCACACATTAATGTTTCTCTCTGTCTTTGTCTCCCTCCTTTCCCCTCTCTCTAGAAATAAATAAGTAAAATCTTTAAAAAAATAATCAAGACTTCCTTATTCTTAAGAGACAGATTTTTGCTCTCCTCACCACATGTCTAATGTGCCACAGACCTGAAAGGCTACTTGGTCTGGACCTGCCCACTCACAGGGCAAAGAATATTGACTCAAGGGAAGGAAAGACATTGAAGCTAGAAAGGAAAAACAAAAGAGAATTGACAAAATCAGAGAGGATAATGGTGATCCAGGTGAAGGGATCACCTCAATCAGGCAGGGCAAGTGTGGGGATTTCTCATACGGCAGAGGAAAGGTGCCAAAAAAGATCCTTTACTCAGGTAAGTGGGTTGTTACTCAGTTAACAAGTTGATTGAATTCATTTCCTGTTTTTTATTCATGTTAATCGAAGTGTGGTCCACAGACCACCACCATCATAACTACTTGAGGTTTGTGTTTTACAAAGAATCCCAGCTCTCATTGCCCAGAGGACAAGATTTAGGAAGTCTGGGTTGGCTCCGAGGATCTGATCTTTAATGCCATACCACCCCCAAGTAATGCGGACGCACAGTAATGATTGAGAGCACTGCTTTCTTTTCTCTGTCAAACATCAAGGACAATACATTTCTTCCTCACCTACTTCAGAAAGTTATCTCTCCCTGCCACCTAGCAGCCAGAGCATGGACATGTGATCTAGATTCGCACATTCGTATGCTGCCATCCATGACTTTGACTCTTAAGGGGGAAAGCAGGAGACGTTCAGAACTTTGCTACTCAAAGTATATTCTGGGTACCAATAGCATCACCCCAGAGCTTGTTAGAAGTACAGAATCTTAGGACCCACTCAGACCTACTTAATCTGCATTTTAACAAGATGCCCAGGTGACTCATAGGTATATTGAACTGAAAAGAACTGGCTTAGAACCCATTCATAGTGATGGAATTTAGAGGTCAGCAGTAGCAACGGCCAATGGAACAAGCAGAAATATCCTCACCAGCTGGTTCTTATGGCATGACCTTTGTCATGGGTCCTGCTCCCCAGCTCTCCTTGGTTCTTGCTTTTCGTGGTCAGCTGTTCATAGTTAGTGCATTGTCACAAGCAATCACAAAATCTCAGTGACCTAATTTTAAACAAGTACTATTTCTTGTTTTTTCAGCAGCTGGTTGCCTGAGGATATCTGTTTCGGGTACAGTGTATGAGTTGGCTGGGCAGACTTGACTCCACCCTGTCTTTCATTACTCTGGGGCCAGCAGGTGACCCGAAGAGTGCTCCATCCAGGACGGAGGAAGCTCCAGAGGAAGTAGAAACACAAATGCACTTCCTCCTGCAATTCATTGGCCAAAGTAAATCACATGGGCCACTCAGCCACAAAAAAAGAATGAAATTATACCGTCTGTAACATCATGGATTTCTAGAGGGTGTATGCTAAGTGAAATAAGTCAGTCAGAGAAAGACAAATACCACCTGATTTTACTTACATGTGGAATCTCAAGAACAAAATAAATGAACAAACAACAGACTCACAGATACAGAAAGTGTAGGATAGTTGCCAGAGGGGAGGAGGTTTGGGGGACTGGATGAAAAAGGTGAAGGGATTAAGAAGAACAGATTGCAACAGGGATATAAAGTACAATATAGGGAATATAGTCAATAATATTATAATAACTATGTTTGGTGCTAGATAAATAGTAGAAATATCAGGGTGAAGACTTCATAAAGTATATGACTGTCTAACCACTATGCTGTACACCTGAAACTACCATAATACAAAACAATATTGAATGTAAACTATAATTGAAAAAAGATTAAAAAAATAAAACATGATTTAATCCTTTTCTGATTGAGAAGTTGAAAAGAAATTTACATGAGCCAATCCAACATCGTATTTCTCGAATGGCAGTTAACAGAAGAGAGGGAATAAATGTACTGAATGATAAGACCAACATAATATACCACCCCTTTTCCAAGCCTGGTTTCCAGCTTTCCTGCTGGTTCTAGGAGCCCTACAATATCCGTCTAGTACAATATTGTTGAAGCTAGCCAGTGTCAGCTTCTGTTGACTGAAACCCAAAACACGCACTGACCCACGGTAGGAGGTCTAAGCCAGAGGGAGGACAGGCGTAGCCCTGGGATGCAGCTGTTGGACCTGGAGAAGAAGCACTCAGAGACTAAGGGCACAAAACGGCTGAGGGCACAAATGAGTGAATGGAGAAGTAGGAGGGTTTTGACGGGAGACCAAAATATCGAAGTTTAAAAGGCCCCAGGTGAGGCTGCAAGAGTGAGTTCCTGAAACAGGTTTCCCCATGTGGTTATTAAAAACTCCTAGGATGGTGGGAGCATTTGAGATCTTGCTCCTCTGCATGTGTCATTAGTTTGGCTCAAATAATCTCATAAAAATTGGTGGGGGTGGGTGGACCTAGGATGGAGGCAGGTGCTGAATTAGGGAGAAAGTGGGTCAGATGCCACCTTCTCCCTGCGCACTATCCAGGTAGGTAACATGGAGTGCCACATGGCCATCAAAGCGGCAGGAGGGAAGGAAAGACTAAGGTTTTTTTAGTGCCAGGCACCATGAGGAGTATTTTACAGTAATTGCCTCCTCTAATCTTCATAACAATTTGGCAAAGCATTTACAGACGAAGAAACCAATACTCGGAGAAGTTAAAATAATTTGTTCAATGTAACCCAGGCAATAAGAGGGTGTGCACCATGGCTTCAAGCCCAGTCTGTCTGGTTATACAGCCTATGCCGCTTCCCATCAAACCACACAGTGGAGAAGCTTCCAGTGGGGCAGTGGGAGCAGGCACAGCCCCAGTCCTAGCCCCGCTGTAGGTGGAACATGAGAAACTGCCAACCTCCATGCGGCAAGGACAGCTGTGTACTCAGGAGCAAACTGGGTTGCGTTAAGGGCAGGATGAGGCAGGAGGCGACGAGGGCAGTGAAGGTGGTCTTCAACTGTGGACAGGTTTGGAGGAAGGAGGTCAGCAGTGAAGGACAAGCCAAAGAACACTTGCAAAAATATGTAAATAAACCCCTGCAGTGAGAGGAAATGGAAGAGCTTGCAGTTTTTGGACATGGCTGAAAATGAAATTTAGAGGTACGGAACTAGTTTCCATCATAGACCATTCTCTATAGGGGAACAAGAATGCCGGTTAAATCATTAATCTGAGCATATTGTATCTCTATTCAAAACCCCTCAAGGGATTTCAGCCTCACTCAGAATGAAATCCAAAGTCCTAACCCCAGTCTGTAAGAGCCTACATGTGATCTGACTCCTACCCAATGCCTCCAGTTCTTAACTTCTGCCCATCCATCACTCAAGCCACCCAGACCACCTCACAGTTCCACAAGACACAAAGCCTCTCCCACTGTAGAGTCCTTGTACCTGCTGTTCCTACTGCCTGGAGCACACTTCCAAAATCTTTGCTCACATTATCAGAGAGGCCTTCTCTGATAACCTGATACACCCCCACACTTACCGATGTTTTATTTTTCTTCTTACTACCTATTACTACCCAACATTTATTTGTTTGCTTATTGTCTGTCTCCCCCACTAGAAGGCAAGCTCCGTGAGAGAAGGGATTTTGTCTTTCTGCATGCCACTGCATGCCTAGTGCCTGTGACTGTGATGGACAAATAGGTCGGTGCTTGAAAAACATGGTGGAATGAAGTTGGCTGGGCAAAAAATTCTGAATAGAGCTTCAGAATAAGTTTGGTTTCACTGGGGCTGATAAAGATGTCTGCCTACTGGGGAACCTTTCATTCCTTCTCCCAGCTGGCGGCTGGGGGCATAAGTTGGGCTGAAAGTGAAGTGGACTCCAGGTGCTTGAATTTGACCCTGCTGTTGAATCCTGGTGGCAAAATTTCCCTTAGGATGAGTCATTTCCACTGATGGCTAAGTTAATAGTTTCATTTTTATAATGCTTTTATAATCAGAAAAATAAATTATAAAAGTTAATATGTAGCATAAGTACGCAAAAATTTTGTTTTATATATGTATATGTGTATGTATATATGTATATATGTATGTAAAACATATATAAAATAAATTTAGTATATGAAAAGCCAGTGAGGACAACATGAACTATGCAATAAATTCCTATTCCTGTGAGTACAAAATTACTGTCTCAACTCACTGATCCCCTTAAGGCTTGCTACCACACTACTGGTTCACAGCTGGATGCTGTTTTTAGCAACTGGATACTTAAAAGTGCTGGTAGCTGGGTCAGCTTTAGTGACGAGAAGTCCATATTGTTGAGTTTATACACACTACTCATCTCTGCCCCCATGACCACTTTGTTCAGGTACTGCTTTGTTCAAACACCCAGCATGCTTCTGGAGTGTGTTCTAGGCACTTGCTACCCGGCTCCATAGAACTTTGGTGCTGCTCTGCAGGTTCCATGAGCCATTAGCTTCCTCTCCCCCAGTATTAACTGGGGTCTCACTGCCGTATCTTGACCTGATGATCAATTCCAAACGCCTCATAATTCTTCAAGGGTCTTTTGCTTGGGACACACTCTCAGGTACCAATTTCTGTTCCAGTTGGTGTTCTTTGGTACTAAGCCATAGAAATGACTCTGGCCAAATTAATTTTTAAAAGAAATTAATTGGTAGACAGGGTATAAATGGTGACAGAAGGAGACTAGACTTTGGATGGTGAACACACCATACAATATGCACATGATGTACTGTAGAATTGTACACTTGAACCCTATATAACTTTATTGACCAATGTAACCGTGACAAATTCAATTAGAAATTAAATTTATTGGAGCCTGGACTCGTGTGGCTCAGTGGGTTGGGCTTCCTCCCACAAAGTGAAAGTTTGCCAGTTTGATTTCCTGTCAGGGCACATGTCTGGGCCCTGGTCCCTGGGCCAGGCCAGGTCCCTGGTTGAGGGGTTAGGAGAGGCAAGTGATGGATTTTTCTCTTACACATAAATATTTCTCTCCTTCTCCCTCCCTTCTTCACTCTCTAAAAGTAAATTTAAAAAAAATAAAATATTTTTAAAAAATAAATAAGTTTATTGAAAAAATATAGTCTAGCTCCATGCTATGTGAATCAAAACTATCCAGTCAACTCATAGAATTGTGGAAGGTAAAAAATTGTTGTTTTAAGCCATTAAATTTAAATATTTATTTATTTATCTATTTATTTATTTATAGAGAGAAGGGAAGGGAGGGAGAAAGAAGGGGAGAAACATTGAGATGAGAGAGAAACATCAGTTGGTTGCCTATGATAGGACCAAAGCCACAACCTAGGAATGTGCCCTGATCAGAAATCAAACCAGTGACCTTTCACTTTGTGGGATAATACCCAAATAACTGAGCCACACTGGTCAGTACTTAAGCCACTAAATTTTGTGGTGGCTTGTTATACAGTGTCAGCTAACCAAAACATCCACCTTATAGAGAATAGTAGAAGAACACTGACTTGTGTGGCTCAGTGGATTGAGTGCAGGCCAGTGAACCAAAAAGTTACTGGTTTGATTCCTAGTCAGGGCACATGCCAGCGTTGTGTGCCAGGTCCCTACTTGGAGGCATGCTAGAGGCAACCAATCCATGTATCTCTCACACATTGATGTTTCTGTCCCTCTCTTTATCCCTCCTTTTCCTTCTCTAAAAGTAAATAGATAAGATCTTTTAAAAAAATTACTCTACCTAATACATAGAAATAAACACAGGGAGGCTGCCAAAACAAGGAGACAAAGAAATATGGGCAAATGAAAAGACAGATCAAAACTCCAGAAAAAGAGCTAAAAGAAATGGAGATAAGCAACCTATCAGATGCAGAGTTCAAAACACTGGTTATAAGGTTGCTCAAGGAACTTAGTGAGGACCTCAGCAGCATAAAAAAGACCCAGTCAGAAACAAAGGACACATTAATTGAAATAAAGAACAATTTACAGGGAAACAACAGTAGAGTGGATGAAGCTGAGAATCAAATAAAAAATTTGGAAACTAAGGAAGCAAAAAACAACCATGCATAACAAGAAGAAGAAAAAAGAACCCCCCAAAATGAGAATACACACTTACTTGACAGGGGAGATACCATGATCATGAAGGTAGTTTTTCCAGTGTGAGACTTATCCATTGCATCTGGATATGCTGACCCCTGTGATTTCCCCAAATGTGGGAAACTTGACTGCATAATTTGTGGTAGTGAGGGACAGCATTCATGCTCTCCCCTGGGAAAAAAATGAGGATAATATAAACAGCTTCTAGGACAACTTCAAGCATTCCAATATCCACATCATAGGGGTGCCATAAGGGGAAGAGAAAGAGCACGAAATTGGAAATCTGTTTGAAAGAATATGAAAAAAGACTTCCCTAATTTGGTGAAGGAAATAAACATGTAAGTCCAGGAAGTGCAGAGAGTCCCAGACAAGATGATCCCAAAGAGGCCCACTCTAAGACATATAATTTAAAAGCCAAAAGTTAAAAATAAAGAGAGACCCTTAAAAGCAGCAAGAGAAAATTTAGTTACCAGATGGTTGCCCAATGGAAGTGGGAAGGGGGAGAATGGGTGAACAGGTGAGGGGGTTAAGAAGTACAAATAGGTAGTTACAGAATAGCCATGAGTGTGTAAAGTGGAGTATAGGAAATGCAGTAGCCAAAGAACTTATACACTTGACCAGGGACATGAACAATGGTGGGGGATTGCCTGAGGAAGTAGGTGGTGCTGGATGGAGGGGGGCAGAGGGGGAAAATCCAGACAACTGTAGTAGCATAATCAATAAAATATAATTCAAATAAAAAGAATTTTTGATCAACAATAAAGAAGTACTAGAAAAATTGCACCAGACAGCAACTTTTATCCAATTAACCTTTTCCCAAAACCTGTTACCTACCCATTCTTCTCCTTATAAAAAGGTTGGCTTTAAATGAGATTTTAAGATGGTTTTTGAGAATACATTAACTGCTGTCTTCTCAGTTTGCTGGCCATTTGAATAAAGCTCGAGTAAAAATTTAATCCTTATCTACTTGTTGGTTCTGGTAGTGACTGGCAGCCTTTTCCAGTTTCAAGATCAGTAACAGCCTATCAGTTACCAGAGAATTTGTTGATTTTTCTCCAGTAAAGAGATCATGTTTGAATCAGCAGCTACAATTAAAATTACCATCTGAATAAACTTATGGTAATCCAATAAAATCATCTAAGACACACTTCAAACAGGTGAGTGAAATGGAGATGTGATAAGAATAATCACGTAAAAATATTTTGTCTTCGATGGTACCTAGTCACTGAAATTTCTCCAAGGGATGTGGTATTGTCTTTATGGTTTTTGTAGGGAGGGGAAAATCTTAAGACCTTCCTTTGGTTCTTCCTACTATAATAGACGGACTTCATGGGTCAGAGAGAAATGCATGCTTTTCTACCAGTAGCTAAATATCTCTACTCCCACTATAAACTCAAGAACTAGGAAAATAAACACAGGATGGATTTGAAGACACTTTGGGCCCCTGTGAGAAGAATGGTAGCCTCCTAGCCCTCACAAGCCCCACCCTCACTGGTTGACCACTGTGGAATTCGAGTTCCTTAGGAAGTAATTTCGGCTAAGACTCAATAACTAATTATTGTATATATCTAAGTTATCACAGGGTCCTTTCTCAAGGGTTCTTGATCTCTCCTTCATTCAAGGGGTCCTGGGGGGTATTGAACTGACTCAGAAATGGAAAATGGCTAAGAGGCCATGAATCTTCATTGTGATGGCTTATGCCAGGACTCTTTGTACACTGAAACTTTTTTTTTCAGTTAAACAGTTTAAGTAGAACCTTAGTGGGCTGGCAATTTTGGCTCTGAGCAGCCCATATTAGGCATTATCAAAGTTTCCTGTGGGTCAGACTATTTTGATTGCCATCTAGTCCTGCTGCCAATTATAGTAGCCATCCATGCTCACCTTTCTCTGTTGGTTAAGTGCCACTCTATGGCCTCTGCCACTCTGGATGTGATTGTCTACATTGAAATTGAGGAATACATTCCAGTAGTAGAATATCTAACCCTACCCCTGACCTACAGAGTACAGCTCCCATGGTTCCTTTTAAAAATATAGGTCTCTCCTCACTAGTGTACTTTCCTGTGCCATAATGAAGGCAAAGTTTTTCGAGCTTTTTTGAATGATTTAATTAAGAAAGGGGTGGGTGATAAATCCACTACAAAATACCAAAATCTTTGGATTTCTCTGTAATACCAAACAGTTTCTGGTATCTCAACTTCATGTAGCATTAACCACACCGGGTTTCAATCAATCAATCAAGCAGTTAGATCCTCTAAAATTAAATAAGTTTAGGCCAATGTAAAATTCTGTTCTTAATCTCTTGAACTCCATGTTCACATATATTATCCATGTTTTGTCAAAATAAATTAGAAAAATCTTGCAATTCCTTTATTAAGATTGGACTTTATAATTGATCCCCTGGGTCATGGGACTATGTGACTCCACTCATATGTCTGGGTGTAATGAAAGGAGATAGAAGGGGTATAAATAGAACTGGCATTCACTTGTAAGTGATTATCCCAGGTGAGGTCATAGAAAAGGTGTCAACCAGGGAAGGAATAGGCATGTCAGCCAGAGGCAGGGAGGAGGCTCAGGGGGTTTGAAGTACTTGGCCAGATCCTCTTAATAACCTATTCCAATTCTCATGGTACCATCCTTTTCCAATTGATGCCTTAATTTTTACTTAAAAGATTAGACAAGACTCTGAGTTCACCTTGTGTTTATCCAATAATACATTCAACCACGTGGGACTGAATGAAGAGATTATTTTAGGGCAGTCATAGGAACTCCCTGGTTCTCTAACCAAGACAAGAATTTAAAACCCAAAGACTTTTATTTTCTTTAAGCACAATTAGAAATAGCCAGCCCAGGCCACAGCCTTGATATGCCTTATGCCCATCACATGGTATATCACAGCAGCCACTTTGATCACTAAAGCACTGTCTTTATTTTAATATGTACTTTCCTCCAGGTAACCACTGATGATAGTCGAAGTAATTGTTCACCTTGGTGGACCATAAACCATGCCAGCAATTCATTCTCTGAAGTTAAACAGACTGTCACAGCTTTCAGCTGCAACCAAGTTGGATAACCAATCCTATCTTCCCATTCCCCTGAGGTAGTGTCACCTGCAATCATCATAAGGGAAACTCAAGAGTTAAAGATTTTAGCTGTACTTATAGTTGATAATCTTAAGTGATTAATGCATGTGGAAAGTGGTTCTTCCAGGAACTGGAATGGGTGACCTATGTCTCTGCAGGAGGTAGATCAGCAGTTCACCTTTGTGCCCCAGACATCTGCAAGTGATTGAGATGCTATCTGAGTCATTGTGTTCCAGAGAGGGAATGTCTATAACATAGATAAGGAATTCTTTAAATTTTTTTTTAAATTTCATTTATTTATTTTTAGAGAGAGGGGAAGAGAGGGTGAGGAATATCAACATATGAAACATCAATTGGCTGCCTCTTACATGCACCCCAACCAGAGACCTAGCCAGCAACCTAGGCATGTGTCTTGACCAGGGATTGAATTTGGTGAACTTTTGCTTTGCAAGATGATGCTCAACCAACTGAGCCGTGGTGGCCAGGGTGCAGATAAAGGATTCTTGATTAACAGATAAAGAAATACTAGGAAAATTGCCACTGGATTACAACTCTTATCTGATTTACCTTCTTTCCAAACTCCTCACCTACCTCTTTCTTCTTCTTATAGAAAGGTTGGCTTGAATTGAGGTGTTAAGACATTTAGGGTACATAACTTTCTATCTTCTCAGATCACCAGCATCTGAATAAAGTGCCCATAAAAATTCAGTCCTTATCTCTATTTATTGGTTCTGGTAGTGACAGGTGGCATGAACACCAACTTTTCTAGTTTCATTCAGACTTGGTATTATCATTATTTGTTTTAGCCAACAGAATCTACTCTAGCATGTTTCAATTTATTATAAAATATTGTCTTAAGAATTTCCAAGAAATTTGGGGTGATAATGCAGCTAGGAGAAATCCAGCCTCATCATGGATAATCCAGTGGAAACCTCACTGCTGTCACTATCTGCTATGGACATGAATGAGACTAGAAAGAAGACGGTAGGAAGGAACTCCAACACAGCTTTCCCCAAAGGAATCAAATGCTTCCAGCACATGTCACCTGTGACCTCTTCTCACATAGTTTACATATAGCATCTAATCCAGCACAGGTGTATTTACTTGGATGAACAAACCAGGGTCTGGAATTTTTAGCTTTCTGTCCTCACTTCAATGGGAAACCATGCTAGAAGGGGATACAATGGCTATTAAATGACCTAATCTTTATTCCTGCAATAATCAGAAACACTTTTGCTCAGTAAATATACTCCTGAGTGTCTATCTCCTAGAAACAAAGGCACTGACATGTAAGGGCCTATGTAATGGTGTCTATCACAGATGCTTTTGTGACAACAAGAATCCAAAGTGAAGGCCAACACTAAGACCATTGTTAAATTAACTACAGCTCATGCACACCTCTGCTATTATTAACAAGAAAGAAAGAGGGTTCTACGGGGTGATTTGGAGAAATTTCCTTTGGTTGTTCCTGTCTGAGAAAAGCATGATGAAGGAAAATGTATAAATAATCTTGTTTTTGTTTAAAAAATTAAAAGAAAACCATATATATATAATGCATATGTGTGTAGTATTATATAAGATAATAAAAACTATAGAAAAAGACATGTTAAGTTTATAACTTTGGTTAAGAGATATGGGGTGATGTATGGGTGTGTGTGAGGGAAGGGAGGACTATACGGAGGAGGAAGGAAGCAAGGAAGAAGGCTACATTGGAAATTACATGATGGGTTCTGGGAAGGTGGCAGTGGCAGCATCAGCATAGTTTTTCAATTTCTACAAATCTTTGATCTGGGCTCTTGGGACTGGGGTTCATTATCCCCCAATTCTCTTGTGTGATGTTATTGCTGATTGTTTCTGAGTGATTATTGTTGTTACTAGTCTATTATATATTTGGATTGAATTTGCATTGATAAAAGTTGAGTGAATAGCATAGGCACCTGTGTTGACTCACTGTTGTTTCTTGGTGCTGGTGTTGCCTGAAGGGCTGGTGGTGGTATATGCAGCTGACCCCTTCAGTTGGTGACAAAGGCTGGGGGCTGGCTTATAGGAAAGACTATAGCGTGGATACTCCTAAGGTTAGTCTCTCTTGCTTGGCAGCCGGTAATGCCTCTGATATTCAGTGTTCAGCTGTGAACCAAGCTTTCCAGAAAGTATGCTGTTGGGGGAATGTTCTTTCCACAACTGGCTTGTGGGTCCTTAGTGAGGCTTTATCAATAGCCAAGGCAAGAGGGTTTCACCCTTTGTTCTCACAGGGGCCTGACCTGACAAATTCTTGTCTATGTGGGGATGATAGTTCTGGATGGTTGTATAAAAATGCTACTGAAATTTTAGTAACAAAAGAGTAAGTGACAGAAGAGGTCAGACCTTCCCCAGGTCACACTCAAGATCTCTGAGAGCCTTTGCTCAGCAAGTTCACATTAGTCCTCACAGTTCCAAAGATTCTCACACTCGAAATTAAGACTCTCATCCTTGTGGCCCCTTCTTGTAGAAAGGGCCTGCTTAAATAGCTATCCTGAAGAGAGGCCAGTCTCAGAAAAATCATACTCTAAGCTTCCATATTTTTAAAACTTTTCTTTCCTTCTTCTTTTTTTTTAAATAAAACCCCTTACCCAGATACAAAAGAAGTAAAGGGGTGTTTCTTCCCTATGGCGGGGGGTGAGGAGAGAAAGAAAGAAAGAAAAGAAAAAAGAAAAACAGCTTGATCCTCTCCAAGAGATCCTATTTTCCTTTTATAATGCAAATGAAAGCAAATAATGCATATGCACTCATAAATTCTGACCCTCCCACTGACTCTCCCCTTACCCATAAAGAGAATTCTGGAAATTCTAGCATTGTTGACTTGGCCTTTTCCCTTTGACCACGCTCTCCTCTCTACTATTTTTTTTTTTACCCTCTTTACCTACCTCCCCAAAAGTCGTTTTTATTTTGAGGATCTAGTTTATTAGAGAACAGGAGAAACATTATCTAGAGAATTTGTACTGGAAATGAAGGGAAGTTTTCACAAATTTTTAAGTTGGGAGTTGAGAATGGGAGAGAAAACATTCCCTGGGAGTAACTTCCATCTCCATGGAAGACACTGAGAATGGAAGAGCTGAAGAGAGAGGATGACTAAGATGTCTGAGTGTGAATTAACAAGGTGGCTTTTCAACAGATGGAGCAATAGTTAAATGATTTTGAATTGTTTTTAACGACTCTGTAGTTGTCTGACTTTTTTTTTTTGAATTGGGAAGCATTGTTTAAAGTACGGCCCAAGAAAAATGTAGTGAACCTATCTTTGCAATAAATGCAGAAAACATAATATAAGAAAGAAGCATTTCTTTCAATTAATGATCAGAAGTGTGCCGAGTGCCAGTGTGCGCTGGCCTCACCTTATCCTCCAAAGCTTCTCTTTCTCAGGAGCTGGTTAAATTGCAGTTAGTTGCTCTCACTGCTGCAGCCATACAATGCTTAATCACTGCGGACAATACTTTGCTGAGTGTGCAGGGATGCAGTCCCTTGCCAAGAACCAACTCCTTATCATTGCCATTTTTGCTCCTCCTCACCCAACACATTTCCTGATGGTGCTCCAAAGATGGCAGGAACTGTAGTCTTTACTCAACCAAAACTACCAAAATTGGTTGTCCTCTAAAAGGGTTCCCAACTACTGTCAGAACCACCTTATTTGGGGGCAAAAAGAGAAAAGCCATTCTTTACAATTCCAATTATCTTCTAAGAAAGGTTGCCCTCGATGAATGGAAGGATCTCAGCTATGTTGATTTCCTTGATGAGTTCTATAGCAAGTTTCAGAGCAGCATCTATAAGAGAGAAGAAATGCTCTGCATAATAGGAAGGGAAGAATATGAGGTTCATAGAGTGTGTGTAGGGAAAAGAAGGAAAGAGAGCATGTGGGTTAGTGCAAGGATGTGTGCTATCCATCCTAACTCCAAATCCTGTTAAATTCAAAAAATCGCGCTGACTTCCGAGTCCACGTTGATGCATGACGGAGACAGTACACATGGACTTGGTATCCATTGGCAGAGACTACCAAGAGAATAAACAACACTTAGGACTTCACACACATCATAAAGAGGGCTGTGGAACTGGGGGTTTTGAATCAAGTTTGCCTGGGTCTCTTGGACAGCTGACACTGGGTTTTCATTAAAAAGAAGATTTTTCAGGATATGGTTGGAAATAAAGCTACAGAATGCAAGTATTCCTGACAATTTATTGACATAAATAAAGAACTGATGTCGATTGAAAGGACTTATTTAAAAGTCCATGTGGGAGGGTAGTAGTAATCTGAAGTAGAGTAGTGTGAAAGAGAAGAGATGCTAAGAGGGAAAGGTGGGTGGCGAGAAGGTGGGTATGTCTGAATCTGGGCTAATAAAAATTTGCAACATATATGGAGAAAAGAGGTACCTGTTAGGTGACTAACAAGTGTTAATTTTTCTGTATGGCTATATAAATTGTGAATTTAATGAAAAAGAATTTAAAGGTTCTCAAATTTAGTTCTTAAATGTCAGTGACATAAAATAATGTCCATTCTCCTGCATCTTCTTTTTAATGACCTAAAAAAAAATTAGGTGTGAGAACTTGAGATCTTGTGATCTATTACAGTATATACATTCTGAAGTTAGCACTCCGTGTGTATCTTATTTTCCACTTTGAGCATAACGCACAAAAATGAACATATTCTTGTAAAAATGTTTTTATGTTCTCTCTAGTTTCACTAAAACACTTCCAAGAAATGATTTCTTGGTTAGATTAATGACCTTTTCTGTTCTTGACATTGAACACATGTTCCTCCACCATCTCCCCACTCCCTAAGATAAAACCCCGCAAATGACAGTTAGTACAATTAAAATGAGACAATTCCTACTGCATCATGAAAATGTGAAGCTGCTTTGCATTTTTCTAAATTACTTTCAGGGAAAGCACTTTTGTTAACAAAAATATATTTTCAATATGGAAATTGCAATTGGAGTTGCAGCCTATTACATGAGTTCAGACATATCTGGTTAACTGGAGGACAGGTCTGACAGATGGTTAACTTGGATTTGGGGCTAACAAGTCTTCTAACTAGTGCTGTGCCTGGGTGTGGGATTCAAGCTGCATTTACTGCTGAGGTTCAGAAATAAGTGGGGATTTCTGGTGAACTGTTGAGTGGTCTGAAAGAAGCCTGCTGTGAGAGGTTGTGTCCTGAGGGAGGAAGGAGCCAAGCATGAAGAGTTTGAAACAATAAAAAGATGTACTTGCCAGGGGGCTTAGAGATAGGAGGACATAACTGTGATGAACTGAATCTGCTGTTAGCCTAGATATCCACATTGAAGGAAAAACTGGAAATTCTGTAGCACATCAGACTCAAGCAATGCTGCTTTGGGATCTCTCCTACAGTACATAACACAGAAGGGAGGGAATCATTCTCTCTCATTCCCTTCTAGGACATAGCACAGCTCTGCTGCCTTGTGACTCACTGTTTACAACAGAGTAGTCCAAGGGGATGGCAGTGATGCTCGTCCCTGTCAGAGCTGTATTGGAGCAGGTGCAGGGTCTGCTTGGTGGAGTATTTGTGGCTACAAGGCAGGGAACTGCTTTGTCCAGGTGGAGATTTGAAGAGAGACCATGGTGCAGAGGCTATGGTATATATCTACTGAACCATGCAGTTTTAAGGGAGTGAGATTTTCTTAGGTACACAGCCCATGAGGACTAGTAGAAATATTTGAGCTGGAGTAATTGTATGGGCAATTGATCTTCCACAGACTGTGTGAATACCATTCTCTCTGCCATCAACATTTGTTGGCCACCATGACGGCTTCCTTGCTAATACCATCTTCCACGTAAGTGTAAGCTCTTCCAAGAAGCATTCCCTGACCATTTTAAGTAAGTTAGTTTCACTCCCACTGTGACCAGCTTCAGAGGGAACTCACTGACCTTAGCAAGACCCTTAAGGGGAAGACCAGAAAAACAAAGGGGAGAAAGTAGCAAGACTTCAGAAACTTGGATACAGCGCTGAATTGCTATTATTGGGTCTTGAGAAGATTTCAGGAGGATAGGAACTGTGAAGAAAGAAAAATGGAACTGGGGATTTTTGCCTGAGGAAGCAAGGCCATAGATGCCACTTAAAAAAAACAAGCATATCTGGTCAGGTTAATGATTGGGCATTCCTCCCCACCCCCAACACACACACACACACACAGCCCACAAAATAGATGTAAATTTGAACTGTAGCAACCGGAATATACATTAAAGATAAAACAGAATTTAGGACCAGTGGTTCTCAACCAGGAGGTGCTGCAGAATCACCTGGTATTCTTTTTCAGAGTACCCGTGCCAGGGGCCTCATGTCAGGGTTACTTCTTTGTCAGGTGGTCTGGAGAATACGCATTTTGGTTTGGACTCGCCATTGGGAAGGGCCCTTTTCCATTTCCATTTTTTGCAGCATTAGGTTCCTTGAAAAGTTTTTCCCAGTTGGCGTGGACTTAATTTCCCTATCAGCTTAGTTCCTCAGGAAAATGGGCCTCTGTAGCCAAAGCACGGGCTCTGGTCGGTAAGGGCACAAATTGTTTTCTGAAAGGCCAGCAGGGGGAGCTATAGAACAAGTTTTCCTCTTGCCAAATATTTCCATGGCTGCAGGTATAGAAAAACAGTCAACATTTCTCTACTGGGTTATGTTGTAATTTGGAACAGATTAAACCGCCACAGGTGTAGAAAAACAGTCAACTTTTCTCTACGACGTTATAATTTGGTAAAGAGTATACCAAGATCCTAATATCCCAGAATTTGACAACTTAGTGTTTCTGGGATTTCAGTCTCATTTTTGCCTCCCTGAGCTAAGCATGTGGTCCTTGTTCCCGAGGGATAGGGGGACCCTGTCGCCTAGGGCACGCCAGGCCACAGGGACATCTGTGTTATTTTATGGTTCTCTTCCAGGTGGAGCCAAAGACAGAAGCACAAAATTTGGCTTTAGATTACAAGCAAAAATGACCACTATATTTCTCTTCAAATTTTTTTCTGATCAGTTAAGGAGTGATTTTTCTGAAGATAATAGTGTTGTTCTTTTAGAGACCGAGTGGTGCATTAGTGAAGAGTCTGATGACAAGCTCTTCCGTTTGATCCATACAGGAAACAGCTAATTATTCAGAGCAAATAGCACGAGGTTGATTTATGCTAGTTCTGCAAATGGGCCAACTGGGTGATTTATAAGTGAAAAGGAGAACTGGCCATAGAAAGGGAGGAAAAAAATAAAATTCAACCTAATATTGCAATTGCAAACTGAAATGGAAATTGTTAAAGAAAAAAGATACAAACTTGAACTATGAAAGAAATGTATTGATGACTAGAATCCTTTAAGTTCCTGAGCAAATGGAGTAATAACATTGATTTTGTACTAATGGCAGAACTTCAGATTGTTTCCTGGATAATAGCGAGGAATGATGACCAGAACCAAATGGAATATAAGAGTTATTGTAATCAGAGTCCCTATTCTTCCGATGGAGAATGAAATAATGTGAATCAGACTAAAAATAGCTCTAGGGCTATTATTTAATTACAGGGGTGGGCAAAAGTAGGTTTATAGTTTGAGCACCTGAAACGTAGAGTTTATTCTTGTGTTATTATTTCCTAATTATTGTGTTATTTTCCATATGAACAACTATAAATCTACTTTTGCCCATCCTGTATTTACTTATTTATTTACATAGAGAGGCGTCTGAAATGGCTCCAACTTGGCTTTTCTGGTTTCTGTGTAGATGAAAACCAGCCCAGGAGCTCTCCAGGTGTCCGTCTGAAGACACACACAGTTTATGGTCTCCAGCTTCCAGCCCAGGTGACTCTGGACACTGATGAACATCCCCTCTTTCTAAGAGATGTGTCCACATCAGGTAAGTGACAGTTCCTTCTCAGGAGATCAGAGCCCTCAGTCATCTGGTGATTTCAAAAGGTTGAAATATCTGCTTCCTGACATGAACTTGGTGGCCATTTCTAGCTCTTATGTAACTGGGTTTCAACTGGGGTACTTGCCCCTTAAGATATAAATAAAATTACCTGCAACTCTCTAATAACTGGATCTATGGAAAGTGAAAAACCAAAATTTCTGCTAGGACAAACCAACCTGAAGTTGTTTTCCAAGTCTCCTCTGAGTCCTTGGCCTTCTACTTCCTCCTGAGTTGTCTGGGTCACCCATGTCAAGTGTAAAACAAGGCTGCCTAGTTTCCACCACAAAAACCCAGTCACACAAGGTGTAAGTGAAGGTATTCTTCACTGAAGAAGGTTTTGGGGAAGTGATGAAAGATGTCCAGGTGAGAGTTACAGCTCAAAATGCACCCATCAGTGGCACCCATTTTTCCCTCCCCTCCCCTCCCCTCCCTTCCCTTCTCTCCCCTGCCCCCCTCCTTTTCCCTTCTCCTCTGTAGATATCCCAAGGAGGTCCAAAGGCTTCTCCTTTTCATTGCAGTGCTTCTCTCTTAATTTCAGCCCTTTTCTCCTGAGCCTTGGTGCTGGCATTCATGGAGTCCATGGTGGTGGTGGTGGCAGCTTGAGGATTAGTGAAAGTGGATTTTTTCCTAGGTTCTTCTCAAATTATCTTTCAAAAAGGGAAGAGTGCCCTTCAGAAGACAAATTTTGGTACAAGCAATAGGTTAATATTTTGTCAACCTCATTATGATGATTTTAATGTAATTTCTGGTATCTTGGAAAGAATAGCTGCTCCCACCTACATTAAGGTCCATCAACAACCTTCATCTTGAAGCATAGAAACTGCTGGTTGGAGAAAGGAAGAAAGAAGCAAATATTCTTTAGTAGGAAAAACGTGTATTCCAAAAGTATTGTTATTAAAGCACAAATGGAGATAAAAGATTTAATCAATTCAGATGAGCACATAATCATAATAAAATATTTCATTAGTTTCCTTCTTCTCCCTCTCTGTACCTGCTCCCCAGAGGTAGCCACTTTTGACAATTTCTGCTTTTAGCTCCTGTGATGGTTACAACTATAACTTCTTTGAATGACAGGGATGACTAGGCTCTGAGCATGAGGGTGGGTCATGGGCACTGGAAGGCTTACCTTGAAACAAGTGGGCAGGAAGTCAGGTTAGAACCTTTGCAGAAAGGGGAGGGGCCTTTTCACTGTTGGTTGCCTCCTCAGATCCATTGATTTCTTAAACCAACACCATCAGTATCACCTGGGAACTTGGCAGAAATGCATATTCTCCAGCCCCACTCTAGGACTTACTGAATCAGAACCTATGGGGGTGATACTCAGCAACTGGTGTTTTAATAAATTCTTCAGGCCATTCTGATATGCACCCACTTTGAGACACATTGTTCTAAGTCAATAAGAATCCCATTCTTCTTGCAGTGATTGGTTTAGGGGTGGACACGTGACCCTGTTCTGGCTAATGAGATATGATGGAAGGTTTGTTTTGGAGGTTTGTGGGAGGAATTCTTGTTCTTAAAAGAGATGCATGGAAGAGTGAGGGTCACCCTCAGCCCTTCTACCAAATGTTGTTGCATCTAGGTGAGATGGAGGAACTGCTGCTGACTACTTGTGGTTGGGGTGTGGGTTGACACACCAAGCAGCGTGGAGCTGAAAAGTGGACAGATCTAGATGCATAATGATCCTAGAGCCTGCCATGAACCATCTTGGAGTCATCCTACTGTGGACATCTTGGGGGGATGGGGGAGGAGAGGGGATAGGAGAATGAACCTACACCACTCTTTTCTCCACAGTTGTTTGTTCATTCAATTTCATACCTGCCACCCCAAATCCAGAGCCCTTCCAGACCCCTGTTCTGTTGCAGTGTTGTGGGCATGTTCTGACCTGATGTCCGTTCTGCCCATATATCCCTTAGTGTCATTTTACTCGTCCTCTGGCTTCCAGAGAGTCATGAAAATCCTTGGCCTGCTGATCATCCCTTATGCCCTCCATTCCTCCTTGCCTTCTTTATTGTCATTTAGAAGGGGCTTGGGGAGGGCAGGGAGAGAAAAGAGTATGTTTAGTTTGCCATGTGAATCAGAAGGCTCAGTTTGTTTGTTAGCTCTTATTGAGAGTTGACACACATTGTCTCTGTAACCCATTTCTAAAAGAAAAGATGAAGGGCATCAACAAGGAGAGATGCTCAGTGAGGTCTACCTGGGACACTCATGTAATCTTGTAGGATGTGCTTGGAAGCTATGGAAATTATTCTTCTCTTTTACATGCTGTGGCTTCTCCCAAAATACAGATCCTTCAAGTTAGACAGGTATAGTGAAGTGAGTCAGTGTGGCAGTGGAGGTCAGCCGGGCTCCCAAATTTGCCTTAGGGTGCTTCTACCTTCCCCTAAAGTGTGGGCCAACATGCTTTCCTCCCAGAAAACAACTCAGAACATGTAGGATGTGGTTCCTTTTACCTTCATAATTTTGTAAAACTGAAGTTTCTGTTGTCCAGCATAAACAGATTGAGAATGTATATATAGTTTTATTCAAACCCTCAACCACATGATGCAGTCTTGAGATAGCACTTTCATTGGTGAGAAACCACTATGAAGTCTCTAGGGCCATCTCAGATAGGTATTTGTATTCTACTTTATTGAGGTTTCTTTTTTTTAAGTATATTTTATTGATTATGCTATTACAGTTGTCCAATTTCCCCCCTTTATTCCCCTCCACCCTGCACCCCCCATCCCACCAGCATTCCCATCCTTTTTTAATTCATGTCCATGGATCAAACATATAAGTTCTTTGGCTTCTACATTTCCTATACCATTCTTAACCTCCCCCTGTCTACTTTGTACCTACCATTTATGCTTCTTATTCCCTGTACCTTTTCCCCCATTCTCCCCACTCTTCCTCCCTGCTGATAACCCTCCACATGATCTCCACTTCTGTGAATCTGTTCCTGTTCTAGTTGTTTGCTTTTGTTTTTGTTTGTTTAGGTTTGGTTGTTGGTAGTTGTGAGTTTGTTGTTATTTTACTGTTCATATTTTTTATCTTCTTCTTTTTCTTAGGTAAGTCCTTTTAATGTTTCATATAATAAGGGCTTGGTGATGATGAACTCCTCTAACTTGACCTTATCTGGGAAGCACTTTATCTGCCCTTCCATCCTAAATGATAGCTTTGCTAGGTAGAGTAATCTGGATGTAGGTCCTTGCCCTTCATGACTTCGAATACTTCTTTCCAGTCCCTTCTTGCCTGCAAAGTTTCTTCTGAGAAATCAGCTGATAGTCTTATGGGCACTCCTTTGTAGGTAACTCTCTCCTTTTCTCTTTCTGCTTTTAAGATTCTCTCCTCATTTTCAGTCTTGGGTAATGTAATTATGATGTGCCTTGGTGTGTTCCTCCTTGGGACCAACTTTTTGGGACTCTCTGAGCTTCCTGGACTTCCCAGAAGTCCATTTCCTTTGCCAGATTGGAGAAATTCTTCATAATTTTCTCAAATAAGTTTTCAATTTCTTGCCCTTCCTCTTCTCCTTCTGGCACCCCTATGATTTGGGTGTTGAAATGTTTCAAGTTGTCCAAGAGGTTCCTAAGCCTCTCCTCATTTTTTTGAATTCTTATTTCTTCAGTCTGTTCTGGTTGAATGTTTATTTTTTCCTTCTGGTCCAAATCATTGATTTGAGTCCCAGTTTTCTTCCCATCACTGTTGGTTCCCTGTATATTTACTTTATTTCACTTTTCATAGCCTTCACTTTTTCCTCTATTTCATGACCATACTCAACCATTTTTGTGAGCATCCTGATTACCAGTTTTTTTAAAACTGTGCATCTGATAGGTTGGCTATCTCTTCATCGTTTAGTTGCATTTTTTCTGGAGCTTTGATCTGTTCTTTTATGTGGGCCATTCTTTTTTTGTCTTGGCATACCTATTATGTAGTAAAGGGCGGGTCCTTAGGTATTCACCATGGTGGGCAACCCAGGTCACTCTGTTGCGATGCTGTATATGAGGGAGGGGTCAGAGAGGGAACAATGTCACTTGCTCAGCTCTCAGCAGGCTCTCAGTCACTTCCTCCACTACCCACAAGCAAATTGGGCCTTTCTGGTGCTGATTCCCTGGGTAGGGGATTTATGTATGTTGTAGGACCCTATGGGTCTCTCCAGTGAACTCCCCTGTGAGGCTGGGAGTTTCTCCTGTCACCACAATCCCTACAGATTTTTTCAGTCAGAGGTTTTGAGGCTTTATTTCCCCACACTGGAACCCTGGGTTACACAGTCTGTCTCATTCCCCAGTTGTTCCTCTTGGTTTATCTGCATGCAAATGTGGGACCACCTAATGCCCCAGCTGCCACCTTGCCATGAGTCCTCTACACCCTGGCTGCCTGTCTCCACCGCCCTACCAGTCTTGATGAATGTTGCTTCTTTAACTCCTTCGTTGTCAGACTTCCATATGGCTTGATTTTCCGTCAGTTCTGGTTGTTTTTTGTTTTTAAATTTGTTGTTGTCCTTGTTTTGGGTGTGTGAGGAGACACAGTGTATCTACCTGTGCCTCCATCTTGGCTGGAAGTTACTTTATTGAGTTTTCTGATCTAAGCTTTCTTCAACATGATGGGGTTTTGCCACAGCTGATATTGGAGCCTTCTTTACTCTTTAATCGTAGTTGAACAATACATGGGGATTCAGAAAGATTTGTTTTATGTGTATTTCTTATTATTTCTCTTATAGTTAACTACATGTTAAGCTATCAGTCCTATGTGTCCCTTTTAAAGGGCAACACACACCCTGGCCAGTGTGGCTTAGTTGGTTGGAGCATCATCTGGTACCTGAAAGGTTGTGGATTCAATCAATTCTTGGTCAGGGCACATACCTACACTACAGATTTGATTCCTTACCCAGGTGTGTGTGTGTGGGTGCATGCGTCCCCATCCTATTGTATATGATCTCCAGTCTGGGTGTTTGGTTTGGTCTCTGGTCTGGGTGTCTATGGAAGTAAGGAAAACCAATTGATACCTTTCTCTAAAAAAGCAAGTGAAAAAAAAATAAATAAAGGGCAACACATCACAGAGGCATTGTGACCCAACTCTTGGTTAGGATGTTGAAGCTTTTACTGGCTCTAAAACTGAGTCAATTCACTCCTTGCTTTGTGAGTTTCAGATTGTTCCTCTGCAAAGATGGTGATTAAAGGCAGTCTCTGACAGGACTGTGGTGCTGAGGCCTGACAGGCTTGAGGTATGTAAGAACATCAATGTTCTGAAAAAAAAAAAAACAAAAAAAACCCCCAGAGGTCTGAACTGTAAGCAAGTGCACCATCACCACTGCTGAGAGAGGCAACAACGACTTGACCTTTAGCTTTTCACTTAAAAAGTAGATGCATATCGCTACAGTTCCTCTTGTCTAAATCTTATTTGTAATGCACTGCAGGAAAGTTTCTGTTTCTTTAAAGTAGGAGTAAAAACCTAAAGGCATGTTTTAAAGCATGCTAAGTGTTGAGATTTTTATGACACCCCCTCCACTTACCCACGTGATATGACATGTTTTATAGTGCTGTACATTTAGTCTCGGATTCCTAAGCCATTGACTTCATTTTCATAAACGAGCTCTGTGTTTTTCTTTACACTTATATTTCATTGGTTTCAGTCATTGACTTCATCATATAATTAGAATAGTAAGTGCATCTTACATTCCCTTGGGAGGCCCCGTTCTTTTGGGAACAGGTCCTGCTGAGTTAGTTCACTTGGTGAGAGTAGAAGTGAATGATGTGTTACCGGTCATGAGTACTCAGCAGACCCTGGCCACCTGTCAGGAAAGTTCCCAAAGGACTGCACAGAATAAAGAAGTTAGTTAAGGGCAGGTCCACCAACGGAGTCTCTTGTGTGCCAATCAAATGCGTTCCCTTCAAAGTGCACCTCTAGAGCCTGGCTACCCACAGTGTGGTCTGGGGACCAGCAGCACCACGTCATCTGGAACATGCTAGTGTCTCGGACCTTGCCCCAGGCCTCCTGAATTGGGACCTTCACTTTAACAAGACCTCAGATGACTCAAAAATCACAGGAAAGTCTGCAAATCACTGCTCTAGGTGTACTTTTGGGCCTCTCATTCTTCCCATTGCACATACTCTTCTTTAGTGGGCTCATCGACTTTTGAACTTAGTGCAAAATAGGTGTGTCATAAACATGTGATAACCTTGTTCTGAGAAAAATGAGAAATATTGTTTTGTTGGAAATTGCATCCTGAGCCAGCTCATGAGCCACCCAAGAAAATCAGTTTCATAATCTCTATATGCATTTCCGCCTGCTGCTATAATAAATCACCACAAGCTCAGTGGCTTAAAAAAAAACACAGATTGAGTCTCTGATAATTCTGGAGGTCAAGACTCCAAATTTGTCTTGCTGGGTTAAAGTCAAGGTGTCAGCGGGCTGGTTCCCTCTGAAGTCTCTGAGGGAGAATGTTTCCCATCTCTTCCAGCTTCTAGAGGACACCTGCACTGTGTGGCTGGTGCACCCCTTTCTCACATCACCCTAACCTGTGCTCTGTCCTCATAGCAGTCTCCCTCCGCCTCCCTCCTACTGGGCCCCAAGTGATTACACTGGGTCCACCTAGATAAACGGGGGTAGTGTTTCCATCTCAAGACTCTTGACTTCATCACAGCTGCAAAGTCCCTTTACCATACAAAGTAACACATTCTCAGGTCCCAGGGATAAGAGTGTGGACATCTTCGGGGAGCTATTATTCTCACAACAACCTTGTCAGATGTTGTTTTAAGGAGATTTGGCATTATTATTATTACTATTTAACAACACCTGCTATGTCTCAGGTGCTTTACATACATGAAACCTAATCCTCACAAGAAAAGCCCACAGTAGATATTATCATCCTACCCTTGTGGATGAAAAAGCTGAGGTTCAAAAATCACAGGGATTGGCACCCTGACCCTCATGCCAGGGTAACTGAGTACCTTTTTGTACCTGGCTCATGGCATCAACATAATCACCTGATTAATTCCCAAACTAGTGGAGCACAAGTGACATCAGAGAGTCCAGGGTTGTCCAGTTACCCATTAAGACCACTGTCTAAAGCGCAAGCTTATTTTGAGAAAGAACTTTTAAATGTTATACAAAGACAAATGTGATCGTTTTGCTAGACCAAAGCCCTAGCAACTTCCTGTGCACTATCAGCTGACTGATCAGGACTCATTTCTAGAAATCACACACCCAGATCAGGATGGTTCCCATCTTTAAAAATCACAGAAGTTAGACATAAATGCTGTGCCTCTGCATATCCCTCTGACAAGGGGCCATAATAAAAGGTGGCTCAGATTTTTGGTGGGGCAGAGGAATGAAGCTGGGACAGAAAAGAGATTGCAGGCATGAAAACATTTCCAACAGGCTTTTATAGAAGTAGCTCCTATACTTGCTGTGGAAGCTTTGCAATGGGCAGAGATGAAATTCCCCTCAATTATGTGGCTCTAATCACTTTGTTGCTGAAATCATCCAAAAAGGCAAGTCCTTTGTGCACAGGACCACAGTCTGCTCACAGCATCTCCACACCTCCCAGACGCAAATGTCCCTCAGCAAGGTAGCCAAAAATCTGTGTAGTTAAAAAACTTGCAGGCTATCTTCTGATATACTCTCCACCCCAGGTGTTTTGGAATATTTGAAGGTGACTCTAATAAACACCGCTGCTTAACCAGTATCATCTTTCAAAACCGAAGTAAGTCCTGTCAAAATCCAATTGGCTCACAGATGTGATCGGATGCGAAACACTTAAGACACCCCGGCCTCCAAGGCCCTATGACAACCTCACTCTTTTTTCCAGCCCCGTGAATCTGGAGCCACATAGAAGACTTCTGGGGATAACTTTAATATATCAACTGTACATTAGCGTTGGAAACAGCTATGTTTCAAATGAAAATGTGTACAATTTTTAATTACCCTGGCTACTTAAAATTTCACAAAGGTTTATTTTTTTAATAACATAAAACAGACTCTGTTATGAAACTGGCTCAACCTCATCTCTCCTTTTGCCATCAGAACTAACAAGCAGAAATTAATTTCTTGTTTTATTTTGAATTTTATACTTTATTTTCTGACTAAGGTTTGCAACAACTCATGGACAAAACTGCAGATTTCTGATCTGACCTTTAACTATATTTCCTCTCTGGTCCTTGCCTCCATTTGCTAATCTGTAAAATGGGATGAATAATATCTGCCCTATTTATATACAGGATTATGATGAAAATCATGAGGGGAAAATGGATTTACATTGGGTATGAAAGCTCAGTGCTCTCCTTGCCAATTGTGAAGTTAGTTGAAGGTGAAGTCACACACATGCACTAACTCTTCCCTTCCTCTAGCAGTTTGGCTGTTCTGCGTGTAATTGCTCAATGTGAACCTTGGGTTTCTTATCACCAGCCAAATCAGCTTCCTTTGTCACTTCCTTTTCTAACAGTGCCCTGCTGAGTACCTCGTGATCTCAGGAGAGTAGATGCTGGCTGGCGGAGCAGTCCAGGCTTGGCTTAAAAATACACTTCTTGGACTGTTGGATTGGATTTCCTCTCAGTAAAAGCCCAGGTAGACAGAAGATTACAATTTTGCCTTTTTGCCCCTTGGATCCCTTTCTCTTCTCTGGATGTCTCTACCATCGCCCACAACACCACCACTTCCTTGCCCCCAATATGTCCAAGCCCATAAAATTGGGTGTGTCATTGTGTGTACATGTGCTGGGCTGCAGAGCAGGCCAGAACAGGCTCTTGAAACCACATCATTGGTTTGTGGTCCAGAATTAGTCACCACCCCCAGTATCTCAGCACTGCAGTGCTTTGTGGACAGACAGCTCCCTTCCTCACTCCTCTCTGTGCCCCTCCCCAACTGTCTCCAGTCAGCTTTGCAGCTTGATAGACCTTAGAAACAAGAACGGCAGGACCCTCCTGTTTCCCAAGTTGGAGCCAATATAGCATATTTTCACTTGTTAGCTGTTAGATTACTTTCTTATTAAGTCACATGAAATGGGGCTTGGAGGGTTTTTCAGGACACATTACTTCACCCAAAGGAAATTATTTTCTTCTCTAACATTTTTAAAGGAATTGCTACATGCCAGACACCCACTTGAGTGTTCCTGATGTATTACCTCATCTGATCTTTTCTTTAAAAAGTATATTTTATCATTTATGCCATTATAGTTGTCCCATTTTTTTCTCCCCTTTACTCCCCTCTACCCTTCACTACCCCTCCCACCAGCATTCCCCACCCCCTTAGTTCATGTCCATGGGTTGTACATATAAGTTCTTTGAGTTCTACATTTCCTATACTATTCTTAACCTCCCCCTGTCTACTTTGTACCTACCATTTATGCTTCTTATTCCCTGTACCTTTTCCCCATTCACCTCCCTCTTCCTCCCTGCTGATAACCCTCCATGTGATCTCCATTTCTGTGGTTCTGTTCCTGTTCTAGTTGTTTGCTTAGTTTGTTTTTGTTTTTGTTTTTACCTTTAGTTATTGATAGTTGTGAGTTTGTTGTCACTTTACTGTTCATATTTTTTATCATTTCTTTTTCTTAAGTAAATCCCTTTAACATTTTATATAACTAAGACTTGGTAATGATGAACTCCTTTAACTTAACATTATCTGGAAAGCACTTTATCTGCCCTTCCATCCTAAATGATAGCTTTGCTGGATGGAGTAATCTTGGATGCAGGTCCTTGCCTTTCATGACTTGGAATACTTCTTTCTAGCCCCTTTTTGCCTGCAAGGTTTCTTTTGAGAAATCAGCTGATAGTCTTGGGTACTCCTTCATAGGTAACTGTCTCATTTTCTCTTCCTGCTTTTAAGATTCTCTCCTTATCTTCAATCTTGGGTAATGTAATTATGATGTGCCTTGGTGTGTGTGTTCTTGGGACCAACTTTTTGGGACTCTCTGAGTTTCCTGGACTTCCCAGAAGTCCATTTCCTTTGCCAGGTTGGGGAAGTTCTTCATAATTTTTTCAAATAAGTTTTCAGTTTCTTGCTCTTCCTCTTCTTCTGGCACCCCTATGATTCAGATATTGGAATGTTTCAAGTTGTCCTAGAGGTTCCTAAGCTTCTCCTCATTTTTTTTTGAATTCTTGTTTCTTCATTCTGTTCTGGTTGAATGTTTTTTCTTCCTTCTGGTCCAAATCATTGATTTGAGTCCCAGTTTCCTTCCCATCACTGTTGGTTCCCTGTACATTTCCTTTATTTCACTTTTCATATCCTTCACTCATTCCTCTATTTCATGACCATACTCAACCATTTCTGTGAGCATACTGATTACCAGTTTTTTTGACTGTGTACCTGATAGGTTAGCTATCTCTTCATTGCTTAGTCATATTTTTTCTGGAGTTTTGATCCGTTCTTTCACGTGGGCCATTTTTTTTTTTTTGTCTTGGCACACCTGTTAAGTAGGAAGGGGTGGATCCTTAGGTATTCACCAGGGCAGGGCAATCCACATCACTGCATTGTGGCACTAAATGTGGGGGAGGGGCCAGAGAGGGAACAATGCTGCTTGCTCAGGGCTCATCCCACCTCCAGTCACTTCCCCCATTACCCACAATCAAATTGGGCCCTTCTGGTGCTGATTTCCAGGTGGGAGGTTTGTGTATGCTCTAGGACCCTGTGGATCTCTCCAGCAAATTCTCCTGTGAGGCTGGGAGTTTCTCCTGTGGCCACAACCCTCCCAGGTTTTTACAGCCAGAGGTTTTGAGGCTTTATTTCCCTGTACTGGAACCCTGGATTGCACAGTCTGTCTTGCTCCCTAGTTGTTCCTCTTGGTTTATCTGCATGCAAATGTGGGACCACCAGGTCCTCTAGCTGCTGCCTTGCCCCACGTCCTCTCTGCCCTGGCTGCCCATTTCTGCTCCTACTACCAGTCTGGATGAATGTTTCTTCTTTAACTCCTTGGTTGTTGGACTTCCATACAGTTTGATTTTTGTGGTTGTTTTTTTGTTTTTAAATTTGTTGTTGTCCTTCTTTTGTTTGTGAGAAGAGGCAAAATGTATCTATCTATACCTCCATCTTGGCTGGAAGTTATCTCACCTGATTTCTCATCAGTATTATAACATAGATATAATAATTACTCTAATTTCGCATATGAGAAAGGTAAAGCTTAGAGATGTTAATCAACATGCCCATGGTCAGCCTACGAAGCAGGATTCAAACCCAGGGAGTTGGTTCAAAGACCCCTGATTCCTTATAGTGCTGCTCACCACTAGCTTATGCTCCTGAACTCCCAGACCCTTCCACATCACTGTGGGCACATGAGTACTCAAGAAGAGCTGTATACAGCACTGTGCAAAGGACTTGGGGCAAACACGAGCTAGTCTACTTGGTGTAGATGCCCCCCAGGCAGGTGGTCAACAGGCACCCTGTTGCTCCACTCTCCAATCTGGGGAGAGGGGAGCTTGACCTGGGGCTCAGCTGGATTCATGCCAGCCTGTGTTCCAACAGAAAGGCCTTACCACCTCTTTGTTCTCTCTTTCTATGGGGCAAATGTGACAATGGCTATGTTTTACACTTGAGCTGGCTCTTCCAGTGCTCACTTAGATGCACTGGCTATAGTTGCTAAGGAGTGTAGAAGAACCAGCAAATTCAATGACGCTGAGCCCATTGGGGGACAGTGGTCATAAATGGAGTTCCTATAGTCAGAGGTAGTTTATAATCTAATAGTCTGTGGCCATCCACTTAGGAGAGGTAGAATTCATGCCCTGAGAATGTATTCAAGGAAGTGAAGCCCTCCATTCAGGATCAAGGAACCTGTAAAGTTAGCCTGCTAGTTGTGGGCTACACTAGACACTGAATGTGAACTCAGGGGGTTGAATCCTCTTCACTCAGCTGTCACACAGTGCAGCTCTATGTCCAAGATTCTTTGTTGGCTTTCCTAGTCCTTAGGGACAGTTGCATCCCTGTGCTGGGTCTGAGCAGGGATCCCTGATGCTTCTGTGGTGTGCTGTGTGTATACTATAATGGCTGCTATATCCAAAGGCTCCTTGGGGTTTTTCATTCCAAAAGTTTTTCTCAGAACTGGTCTCTTTTGTGGAAAACACTGCATGGATGTGGCTGAGAGGAGGGGGACCACAGATACCCATTCTGCCTGTGGCTCCAACCTGTACAAGTGATGGGACCAGTATAGGGAACCTGTCTGCATGGAATGGCAAATGTAGCCCAGGCCTTTGGAAAGTTGATAGGCATGTGTCGGCATGCAGGACACCAAACCCATGGATCGGCTTTCCTGTGAGAAATCAGGCCTGCATATACCTAGGCTGCTTTGAGTCTTACTCTTGCTAAAACTCCCTCACCCTGATTGAAGCAGCAAATTCTTATTGCATGTCTTTAGAATAACTTCCTGAAGTCTGTGCTAATTCTCCCAAGGACTGAAGTGTAACCAGACCTATTACTCTCATTGTTCCCTTGTATTTGCAACATTTTTTCCTTGTTAATCTATAAGAAGTAATCAGTAACATCCTCTCCTTTGTTATCTGTAAAAAATAATCACCTAAAGTAAACCTAAGCATAATGAATGAAAACCTTTGATGTATGCTATTAGAAAGCCAATAAAAGCCTGTTAAGGCAAGGGTCAAGGCGCTCTCCCCTTGAGAGAGTGGACATGCTGTCCCTTTTTCTCCACCGGACTTTGGTTGTCCATGTGACATTGTTTTGTCTCATTCACAACACCGTGGACACTGCTGGGCAGAGTCTGCATCAGACCAGTGTTTTCTCTGGCAGAGTATGCTGATATGGGATGAATGTTATCCAACTGGACATGTAGAAGGAGTCGACGAGGTCCTCCAGGTGGAAGATATTTTTCTAACCCCAAGGGTGACAGCAAGTCAGAGGAGAGTCATAACCAGGGTGACTACAATGTCTGTGGGCCAGCACAACCCCTGAGAGCACGGGTCACTGGCCCTAAGAAGGGTTGGTGGTCTGGTAGCTAAGTGGCGTCCCTCAGGAACCCTGTGTGTGGATTACCCATATGGGGGTATTGGGGAAATGAGACTGCTGCCTTCAATCCTTTGATACCTCTCATGATCATGAAGAACTAGGGGAAGAATGGGACCAAAGACACTTTCCCGGGAAAAGTTACTGTGTAGATGTTCTTGGGGCCTTCTGGGACAAGAAAACTAGGCTCCCTAAGGTCCATACCACAAAAATCTCTAGATGGAATCTTTATGAAGGTGAATAAAGCCAATGACAGACAGTAGAGAGGTAATGCAGAACCTTTTGTCATAGAACGAGGTGGCTGATGCAGAGGGGTGGGCACAACAGCCTTGGTCTTGCACTGGATTCACAGTGAATAAGTTTACATACCTATATGTAGTAACAACTTCCCAGAGACTCCAGATGCCACATTGAACACCCCTGCCAGGACTGCAGACACCACCTGGTCTCAGGCTGCCCTGTCAGCATGGACTATAAGATTCTTGGCAGGATGGGGAAAGTTGCCAGGTTCCACCCAGGAAAGAATTAGGAGAGAAAAGGCAGAGGAAGCCCAGAAAGGGAAAAGTGGGTGCGCCAGATCTGCCATGAGCATCCTTTACCTAAGGCAAGGTGGCTAGCAGAATTGTTGTTAAAGGAGAAATAGAGGAGTTTCTAATTCTTAAGCCTGGGAATGGTACTGAAAACCTAAAAGGGTAAGCCAGACTTAGCAGAGCCTTGGGAGAACCCCAACTTGTTTTTAAGGCCAGGAGAACAAATCTGTGCATAAGAGAGCTACTGTGGCTGCTGGCCAAGGTGAGGGAAGAAGGTGGTCAGCCTGAGGGAGGGGTGTTCTGCTGGCTCTGCCCATGACAGGCTCTGGGCAGCCTGCCCAAGTCTATAGACTCACTGTGGGACTAACTGTGAAAAAAATGCTCACGGGCTCCCCTGAAACCTGGAGGGGCCTTTGGAAAACTAGGAATAGGCTATATTAATTGGGAACTTCCTTGTGGTGGTTTGTAATAGTTGAGAGTGTAAGGAGAGCAGATAAAAACCTAGAGCAGTTATGAGAAGGAGAGGGACCATCACAGCATGGTCAAGTGGGGAGAAGGGCAACAAGGGTTCCCTTCTTGCTCTCGGGCTCCCTCTAGGGATCAGTGAACAAGCCCCTGCTCCCCACTGAGTTCCAAGGACTTGGAGGAGAAAGGAAAGGGCACTGAATCTTGGCATCTTGACTATTTCAATTCACCTCTGCCAAGGTCTAATACCCTTTGGGGTCTGGTGTGAACTGAGTGCTTGAGAAATTCTGAGATGGAGGGACTCTCCAAGGGGGAGATCATGAGGTCCAGGCTCTCTGTTCTGGGGAGGCTCCTAGATCCTTGAGAGTGGAAGCATCAGGGATGGGAGCAGTTATCCAGCTAACCACTTGCTTATCTGGCCTGCTGGCCTATTTTTCATGCAAGTTGCTCTGACCTGTCCTAGGGGTTAGCGCTCACAGCTGCAGGACTGTTTAAAAAGTAGTTTTAAGAGGGCTTAAGGAAGGGGAGAGGGAGGAAACAGGCCCTCTCACTGCCTACAGGCAGTAAGTCTGGGATGGACACAAATTGGACACACAGGTGTGTCTTGGTGATTTTACTAACATTCTTTCTGGTCCTGAAGGTCATCCACAATGGCAAGATAGAGACTCCCAGAGCTTATTGCTCTAAAGAGATGAATAAATAATGCAGCTCATTTTAGAAGGAGAGAGAGAACTCAGTTGGTTGAACATGGACATGTCTGACACTGGGAAGTTGGAAGGGTGGGTTACATAACTTCCCTCTTCTTACTCCAGATACAGCAGAGCTGTGCTCCTGATAGGTGAGCCTCTGGGATCAGTGGACAGAACTTGAACTAAGCAAGACCATCTGATGAGTGACCTGAGGAGTTCTCTGTGTGGCCAAAAAGCCTGGCTTCACTTCTTCCAGTGAGAAAGGTTGAAACCGCCTGGACTCAACTCACTGGACTGGGACCCCCAACTCTCCAGGTGTTGGAGAGCTAATATTTCCCCCAACTCCCATAAACACTTGCCCTGTAATTCAGACCTCTTAACATCTGAGCCTATAATATTCATTTCTCCTGGGCAAAACCTCTCCCATACTAGCCCCACAAAAAGGAGAACAACAATGGGCAGCCACCCCAGCTGGAGCGAGCCTCACAGTGCATAATCTGTGCAAGATGCTGAGAGAATGGGGGCTCTGGGCACTGGGGACTCTTCAGGTCATTACTGATTGCACCTGCTGATGTTCTTCCTGAGTCACTTTGGGGAACCAAAAAAATGCAAGGTCAAAGAAATGTCTTTTTAAATGATCTAAAAATGTCCATCCAATTGACCTCAGCCCTGAACACCAGACCCACATCAAAGTGCCCTCTGGATCGTCTCCACTTTGGTGTTTACGGGGCATCTTTAGCTCACTATGTGCCGACCTCCATCCCCTCTCTCCAGCCCACTCCTTCCCAGTCTTTCCCAACTCAACAAGTGACAATCCACTATTCTAGTTCCTCAGGCCTTGGTTTCTCTCATACTTCTCATCAAATCTGTTAACAGAGTTGAAAGGATTGGACCAGGATCTCAGCTCTTCTCACCAACTCACTGACTACTACCAGAGCCCGTGTTGGTCCATATGGCATTGCTTTTGTAAAGTTTAAAAGAACATCCTCCCCATGATTAATGTGTACTTTGGAGGGATGTGGCTCCACATTTGCCCTGGCTGGATTCCAGCCTCTCTCCAACCCCCCTGGGGCCTGTGTAGTGATCAAAGGCACAACCATGGGTGGTGGTGTGCTGGCTAGTCCACGCTGGTGCAGTCCCACTGTCCTCTCTCATGTGCCCTGTTACACGGGAGGCCTCTGAAGTCTCTGCCTCTGCCCTTACCCTCTCCCACCTTTCATATTATTCCCCTCCTTTTTCTTCCGCCCTGCCTGCTTTAGCTGGGACCTCTCATCTCATCTCCTCTGGTGTTTGACATGGTTGCCATAGTGATTGTTTAAAAGTACAGTTAAGTGAAGTCACTCTACTGCTCAAAACCTCACTCCAAGTAAAAGCTAAAGTCCTGGATGGGTCCTAGAAAGCCCTATACACTGTCCCCAGTAGCATCATCAAGTCTGTCCCCAACAAGCTCCTTCTTCTCTTTCCTCCAGGCACATGGCCTCTCTGCTGTCTTTGATCATATTTGGCTTGCTCCCACCTCCCCTGGGGCTCCTGTACTCCCTCTCCCTTCTGCTGGAAGGTTCTTCTGCAGATATTTACCTGGCTCATTGCTCACTTCTCTAGGTCTTTTCTCAAATGTTGCACTGTCCAGCTATTTAGAACTGCAGCCACGCCTCCTGGATCCTAGAACTTCTTCCCCTTCCCGTTAGCACTTTTACTTTCCTCCACAGCATTCACCACCATCGAACATACCATACTTGTTTTACCTCCTTATTGTGTTTATGTCTGTCTGTTCTCACCAGAATAATCCTCAGAAAAGCAGGAATTTTTTTCTGTCTCACTTTTGGCTATATTCCCAGCTCTTAGAACAGTGCCTGGTACATAATAAGTGAATGACTCATTCAATTATTTTTGAGTAAATGAGTGGCAGGAAGCAGAATAGACATCTTACCTTGAACCATATGAATTTATTGTTTTTACAGGTCAAAAGCAGTCAAGTATCAGCAACTTCATGTGGTTCAAGCTAATATAATGTAATCCAAAACAGTGGCCCAAAAGAGTTGTTATGTGGGGGACATTTTCCTCTGGTTTGTTCTGATTCTGTTCTGGTTACAATTCTTTGGCAATGAATTTCTCATTGAAATAGACATTTCTCTCCCTAATCCCATGATCCTTGGAACAGACTTCCTCTAGGGAGAGCCTAGGCAGCAACTAAACCAGTCTTGACGAGCAGGATCTAGAAACAGTTGGCGAGGCTATAGTGTAGGTAGAAAATGTAGCAGTCAATAGACTATCAAATTGTGACCAGCCTCCAGGACCAACATCAGAGACCTCAGCAGAGGTGAGATCGGTAATGAGGTAGGGCACGACCACCTCACTGCACCAGCCCTGGAGGAAGGTGGCACTGAACCAAGACTCCTGACCAAGTCCCCTGAACTTAAGCAGAGTGTTCAGAAGGCAGAAGTCTATTCCTCTGTCAGGTTGTTCAGTTTGTTTGTTCATTCCTGTTTTCTCCACATAGCTAAGGGAAAGGGAATAAAACCTTGAACTTGTTCTTTCTAAATTCAACTTCCTTAAAGACATAGACAATTAAAATAAATATGAAAAAGATCTTTCTTTTGGTGTCTCCAACTACCATATTCCAGGACACACATATGGGGGAATCTGGGAATTGGGGTTTCTTTTAGGTATGATAAAAATGTTCTAAAATTGATCATGTTGATGTCTGTACAACTCTGAATAAACTAAATATCAATCAATTGTATGCTTTAGAAGGGTGGATTGTATGGCATATAAATTATATCTCAATAAAGCAAAACCAGTGAGATGAGTAACAAACACGAGAAATTATCTCAAAATGCAGAGAACAGTAACACAGGTGATGAAGTGAAAGTAGGAGGCAACAAAGTGGAGGGCTAGCATGCAGATTACTGTAGTTTCTGAAGGAGATCCTGGGGTGAGTGAATGAAAGTCATAAATAAAGACATAAAAACATCTACTTTGCAGATTCCCTACAAAATCACTGACTCATAGATACCTAGACATATCTGACCCCTACAAATGACCAGTGAACATATTAAAAAATAACATCAGTTCTACTATTTAATAAAGAATTGTTTGTTTGAATAATTGGCAATGATTTAAAAAAAATCAATGCCAACCTTAATGAGGCCATGTGGCAATCAGGACCTTAGATCTCACCCTGATGGGACATAAACTGGTAGAAACTTCCAGAGGATTGTTTGGAAATACATATCAAGTATTAACATTTCTTGACCCACTTTCCTACATTTCTGCCTCTAAAAATTCACCTGGGGGTGGGGAGGGGAAGAATTAGTTGATCTAGATACATACAAGAATATTGTGAAAATTTATAGACATCTCAAATGCTCAATGATACAGAGATTTGTTGAATATATTTGGCTCTCACCATAAAATGAAAAATAATAAGGTTATTAATTATGATGTTTCAGAAAATGCTTCATGACAGGTCTGCTTTTTGTCAATGAAACATAACAGCTTAAAATATAACACACACTGTATTTTATTTTAAAATACATACATATAAGATCTAATGCATAGTATGGTGACTATATTTAATAATATGGTACTGTGTACTTATGTAGTTGCCAAGAGTCAAGTAGATTTGAAGCACTTTCTCACACACACAAGAAAAGTGTAACTTAACTATGTGAGGTGATGAGTACATTAATTATCTGGGTCTTGGTAATCATTCTACATTGTATATGTATATCGAATTGTCATGTTGTATGCTTTAAACATATACAATCACACTTGTCAATTATTTCTTAATAAAGTTAAAAAATGAATAGGTACATACAACATCTGTCAAAACGTATCCAGCCATGTGCTATGAAAAAGAGACATTTATTGAAGAAGATACAAGAAACATTGTACATAGGACAATGATGCCTCAGTCCCCTTCAAAGTAGGCACCTTGGGATCTACACAGTTCTCCCAGTTGCTATCACCTGCCTCATTGTACTTTCCTGAATCTCATCAATAGCCTAAAATTTCTTCCCTTTCAAAGGTAATTTTAGTTTTGGGAAAAGACCATGAAGTCGCAGGGCACCAAATCTGGGCTGTAGGGGGGCTCAGTTACCTTGGTGATTTGATGTTTTACAAAAACTCTTCATGAGACTTGTTGCATGAGCAGGTGCGTTGTTGTGATGAAGCTGCCAATCACCAGTAGTCCATATCTGCAGCCTTCTGAATCATCCAAATAGTTTCTATGGGAAAATGTTCAAGCTTAATGCAAAATCTGATGCACATACATTGTTCTACTCTCTCAGTCATTTTCAATGTGATGGCCACACAGTACACATGCTCACTCAGTAGTGTCTACCACCCCCACTGATTAGTACAGTGAAGTTGTCATTGTTCATGCATGTGCATTCTGGTCCACTCTCCTTGGCTGCCAGATTACATTGACGTCATGCAAAAGGGTCTCATTATAGTAATAATGGCTGGACTTTTTCCAGCCAGACCTCATATACTACATACACACATAAACAAAAAGAGTAGGAGAGATGAAGATTGGGAATGGGAAAATTTTTCATTACACATTAAATGCTAACAGTAATTTTTATTTTCCTTATCTTTATTTAAAAGTTTCATAGACTTCTCAAATGGTAAAAATAATGATAAAAGAGATGTTTAGAAAATTTTCCAATGAATGTCATCTCAGGCTGGAGTCCAATCTCTCAGACAGTGCCTGAGGGCCCAGCCAAGTGACCCCTACCTTCCCTGCTGCCCCCTCCTCCAGGCTTACCCTGCAGCCACACATCATTCCAGGTACTTTCCTACTTGAATTCATTATTTTAGCAGCTCTCTGCAGTTTCACCTGCCCAGAACATCCTTCTCCCACACTCCCACCTTGCTTCCTGCTTGACTGCTCTCTCCTGGGTCACCTTTCCCAGGAAGCCATCCTGGGCCACCCAAGCAGAGCTCACTGCTCTCACCCTATGCTATGTGCGTGCACTATCTTCATGCCTCGAATACCACTGCTGTTATGTTTAGACTTCTCTGTTATGAGTCATTTGAGTATTAGGTTAATCATCCTTGTTTACTCAGCATCCAGCACAGTCCTGGATAAATGTTTATGGAGTGAATGAGTAAATGAATAAATGAGTCCCTCTACTGAGCTCTAGGCTCACATACCTGCGGAACATCTGTACTCAAGTGCCCCTTAGGTCTCTAAACACAACATTCCCCAGACTTAGCACGGCATCTTCTCCCTGGGGAACCTCAACAACACTCCTCCATTCTCATTAGCATCCCTCCATCTGTGAACTCCCCACCTCCGTGACTGGAGCCTTTGACCCTTCGTGACTGGTGCCAGACTGTGGGCATCTCTTTTTCCTCCCATAGAAATTCACCGGGGCTCTCTATTCCATCAGTGGAATGGCTCTTGAGTTGTTTTGCCTTCTTTCCCTTCACACTGCTGCTGACCTCCCTCCCTCACGCTCCCCCTCACCTGGAAATCTGCTGCAGCCTCATCATCCTGACCGCAATGAAAACTCTGTGATGGCTTCGATTTCCCCCAGGGTGAAGTCAAAACTCCTTACCAAGGCTTGCCAGAGATCCTGCCTCTGTCCAGCCTTGTCTGCCTCTCCAGCTTCATCTCTTTTCCCTCCCAACCCTTTCATCCTTTCATGAACAACCTGATGAGTCCTTTTCTGCCTCTAGCATGCTGTTTGCTTTGTCTGGAAGCCCTTTTCCAATGCTTCTGCCCCCATAACTCATTCATTAAGTCTTAATTTAAGACACATTTCCTCTAGGAAGCCTTCCCCTCACCCCCCAAATCCCAATAAGGCCCCTCTGATATAAACTTCCATAGGTCCCTACACTTCCCCCAACATAACCCTTCTCATGCTGTATTTAATTGTCTTCCTTCTCAACAGAGACTGTAAGTTGAATGGGAGCAGAAACCAGATTGTTTGTTCATGAACATTCCTCCCATATCCAGCAAATTCAATGGTTAGCATTTGATAAGCAAATAGATGAATGAGTTTTTGCTTCTGCTACTGTAGGTGCTGATTCAGACTTTGAGATCAGACAAGACATCTAGTTCTTCATTTTATGAAGGTTAGGAAGAGGGGAGCAGCATTTCAGTGGAGAGCCACGCTCTACCCCTAACCAGGCTGACCCACAGTGGGCTTGGAGGGAAGGCTGCTGGGTGAGGCCTTTCCAGGGGTGCTTTTCCTCTGATTGCCTTTCCAAGTATTCACAATCAACTTCCCCACCAGTCATGAGTTTTTCCAAGCCTTATAGGAACCAACCCCAGAGAGTAAAGGAAGTTCTCTGTATTTTTCTAAGTGCTATCTTCAAAATATTTTCAGAGTTCCTGAGTGAAAGGTCCCAGGACTGAAACTTTGGATGGTGAAGATGCTGCTGAACTGGGGCTCAGGATAGCTATCTACTGCCACCACCCTGGCTAGAATAGAAGAAAGAACAGTGGTGTTTGTGCCTGGCATGCATTAATGTGGAATCGGGGCCTCAAAGTCTCCAGTTCCGAGTAACCCAGCACCCCCAGGAAGGCTGGAGGGTAGCTCAGTAACCTGGGTTGGTGTGATGCGTTGGAGTTTTGATATTATGAGTATTGGAGTCAGCAAATATTCACTGTCTCCTCCTTTCTTCCTCCCTCTCAGGGCTGTGTGTACTTCCTGACTCATTGATTTTAGACTTGACCATATGATGTGTGTTAGCTACTGGAATGTGAGCAGACATGTTGTGACCAGAGGCTTTAAATATACTTGTGTGGTGCTTCTCTCTTACGCTTTCATTCACAATGAGAAGAATATGCCTCAGGTCACGACTGTTTCTTCAGCCTGGTCCCCTGAATACAAATTGTGGATATGTTTAGTTTGAGATGGCTATTAGATATCTAAGCAGAGATGTGTATGCTTTGGGGTCCAGGGGGTTCTGGGATAGAAATCTATATTGGAGTCATCAACTATGTGACATTTAAAGCTTTGAGACAGATAGACTCACCATGGTGTGGATGTGGATGGAACAGAAGTTCACTGAGGGAGTCTTGGTTTCCTTCAATATTTAGAGGTCATAGAGATGAGAGGGAAACAGCAAAGAATTAGAGACGGAGCAGCCAGAAAGGTGGGCAGACCATCAGGCCAGGGAGGGGTCCTGGGAGCCAAGAGGAGGGAGGGCTTGGAGTTGGAGACAGTGATCAAATGTATCCAAAGCTGATAAACAGTGAGATAACATGGAGAATTGACCAGTGAGGTTTAGTGACAGTGATGTCATTGATGTCCTTGATAAAAACATATTCTGTGGAGTCATGGGGGCAAAAACACCAACAGAGGGGATTCAGGAGAAAATAGTAGCAGAGACATTTGCAAGTGTAGACAATTATTACCAAAGCTTTGCTCAAAAATGAAGGCAAGATATGGTGATGTCACCCAAGAGGAAAGTGTCATCAAGAGAGGTTTTTTGTTTGTTTGCTTGTTTTGCTTTTAAGTAATGGGGAGAGAATGACGAGTTTGAGTGCTGTCTGGAATGACCCAGGAGAAGGAAGACATTGATGATGCGGGGGTGAGGACAGCTGGTGCATCCACTGTCATGAGGAGAGAGGCGAGTGTGCAGGCTTACATGCAAGGAGACAGGCAGGTACAGCGGTGGGAGCCTGCAGACATTCTCTTCCAGTTGCAACAACTTTCTCAATGAAGCCTGAAGCCAGGTCATCAACAAAGGGTGAGCACTTGGGAAGCGAAGAAGGTGTGACAGAGTCGTCCAGGAGGGTCCAAGAATGAATGGACTAAGGATGTGTAGCTTACATGCTGGCTGGCAGTGATTCTCTTACCTACTATCTAATAAAGCCTCAGGCCCACCCTATGAAATGAGCCCTATTATTTGCCTCATTTACAGATGAGGAAATTAAAGCACAGAGTGGTGAAGAAACTTGTCCAAAATCACACAGTAAGAAAGTGGGATAGTCAAGATTTGAACACAGGCAGTCTGGGCCCAAATACTTAGTCACTAGGTAGGGAGACTCAGTTAAACGTATGAAAGCCTGTCATGGAACTGAACTAAATAGAATAAGGGCTGACTTAACATTTGTGGTGCAACCACCATCTGTTGAGCTCTGTACCAGATGCCTGCACAACTCTGCACAGTCCTGGTTCTTGTCAACCCCATTTTACCACTGAGGACAGTGGAGCCCAGAGAGATCCAGTTGCTGGTTAAAAGCCGGAGAGCTAGGAAGTGGAAGAACTGAGTTTTGACGCCATGTGGTCTGATTCTGAAACCCACACCCTGTACACAATGCCAAAGAACTATTACAACATGTGAGAGGGGCTCCCCACATAAAGCAAATTTATTAGCTAAATTCATCAGAACCCTCCCTGCATCAGGCTGAGGTCACATGGAACTTTCATCCCGAACAGGTGGAGAATTTACCATGTGATCCTTAGAGCAGGAAACATTTGAAGAAAAGTAACTTTGGGAGAAAGCTGATTGTCTGACTGATTCTTTTTGGAGGCCTGATCCCTTTGGTGAGGAAGAGGGCTTAGAGGTACATGGAAAGAGTCTCGGAATTTTCTTTTTCTGTTAATCAAAGCTATAGCCTTATATTATAAGAGCACTTGTTCTACTTATGCAAGCATTTCCGAAAAACATTTTCTTAAGAAAGAGTGCTCATAATGTATCATCTACCCTGAACAGCCACCACTTCCTCAAATGCAAGGAAGCAGACAGTTAAAAAAAAAAAAAAAGCCGAGAGGCAGCCGTTGTTTATCACGACCTCTCCTCAGTGAGGCCTGAGATTCTTTCAAATGGGAGCTTTGCTTCCCATGACGCAGAATGAAGTGTCAACTGGGATATTTCTGGTAAAACTGAAAGCAAGAGGAGCAGGGTGCACACTTCAGGAGGGACTGGCCCCTAGGAACTGTGGGTGGGGTTTGGTGGGGGTTTGGGTGCGATCCCCAAGTCACAGATGATTGGGGCTTTCATCTGAGAGAAAGGAGGACACACACTGGCCAAAGCCAAGATTGCCTGTGAAGCCATCACACACGGAAACCGCACATACACGAGCCAGAGGGAAAGCTCGAAAAGGCAAGAAGGGCGCAAACTGAGGCAGACTCGTCACTTCAGCAGCTACTCACCAGAACCAGAAGCAAAATGTCCCTGAAGTTGCCAAGAAACTGGGACTTCAACCTGAAAGGAGAGGCTGGAAAAATAGGTATGGCCGACGTCTCTTTGCTGCCTTTGTGGTTCTTCTACTTGAGCACCCACCATTTGCATGCTGGTCTGCAGGGTACATAGTGTACCTAAAAATGGATCGTGGCAAACCTGGGTTTGGGGGGAAATTTGCATTCAAGGTGATAGGTAGGCTCAAAGTGCCCACATGCTGGGAGGGGTTCTGTTTTGTTTGGAGGTGGTGATGGAATGGTTCTCCATGGAGTGTGGGATCTGAGTTACTTTGGATGGGTTAATGCTGCAGTTATCACACACAAAACTGTGAGTTTTTCCTCTATCATGGAAGGATCATTTCCCTCCTGTTTGTATACTCGTTTATATTGTGAGTGGGTTTTGATAAGAGCATAGAGGGTAGTCCTTCGCAGTGCTTGATCTGTGATTAAACTCAAGGTAGCCTGTTTTGTGAGCCCCTTGGGTCTCCAGGTCCTCTCTACCGACTTGGGGCTGAGGAGGGATTGGTATTTGCAGCAAAAGTAAGCAATGCAGACAAGACAGGAATATGGAGACATTTGAAGGCATAATAAAGACAGTTTTAGTTAAAGAGACAGGATGGAAGGGAATTCTTAGAGGATTTGAGAAAAAGCAATGCATTTTAGATAATTATCTTAAGGAATGCTGGCTTGTTTTCTGAATTCTCTGGCCTTTAATGGGCCATACCTCTTCTCATTAATGATGTTAACGACACATTGATTTTAATCTCTTCTATAACTGTTATGGGTTTCTTTATATAGGTTTCTTCTACTATTAAAATGTTCACAGTAATTTAGGGTAGAGCAATTGGGCCAAAAGTGATTCTCTGTGTTTTATACTTCTACCCATATAGTAAGGTAACTTCCTTGATATTAGACAAGTGTTAGGTGTCTCTAATGGCTTGGAAAAGGTTTGCTTGGAGCAAGGTTTAGACTTGGCTTCTAATGGTGGTTAACGGGCTTCTAGAATAAATGATCCATTGTAAAGTCACACAATGGAATATCAGTACGTAGGTGTGAGGAAGGATTTGAAAGAAAATTGAGAGTAGTCAGAGAAACATTTATCTCAGTAACCAGGAAGGATTAGCAGTCCTATCCAAGCTAAGAATCATGGCATGCTGAGGTCGGTTCAGAAAGCAGTGTGCATTTCTTTTACATAAGCGAGAGATTCTTCTTCCAACTACTGTTGACACCAATGTACTTGCCTAATTTACATTCTATTATAGGTCATAAAAATTAGTTTTTAGAAGTAAAACTTCTATG